>SJRY01000004.1:0-252661 GCA_011319805.1 Macrocybe gigantea | reverse complement strand
CCTAACCTAACCTAACCTAACCTAACCTAACCTAACCTAACCTAACCTAACCTAACCTAACCTAACCTAACCCTAACCTAACCTAACCTAACCTAACCTAACCTAACCTAACCTAACCTAACCTAACCTCAATTTCTTCTTCCTCGCCGCCAGATGTGTTCACGACCTCTGCGGATTTCGGTGCCGTTTTCGCCTTTCCCTTTCCCTTCCCCTTCGATCCTCCAATCCGTTTCGTGGGTTTGATAATATTCTGAGTTTTCTCTGTGGCTGGGTTCTTTACCTCAGAGGCACTGGGTTCTTGGTTAGACGAGGACATGACGGTTACTGAACGTGATTGGTACAGCGCTCAATATTTTTCGCGATTCTCAATCCTATCGCTCTGTAACGTGACACATCACGTGATAGTAATACTGCCAATTCCTGCTACAGGAATGGCGGTTCAGGTTGTTTGTAACATGCATGACCGCCGTTCCTGTAGTTGGAATGGCGGTTTTGTTATTCACTGTTAGATTATATCATTAATATATGACTACTTTGCTGTTACACATTGCGTGTCTTATATTTTTGGGCGCATCGTTTCAACTAAATATCTAACCGGACACTGTCATTACCCCCGATTTCAAATCTTTATCTCTATAGAATTTTCCAAGAGGGATAATAAAATGAGAAAGTACTTTGTTGGCATGCTCAGTTGCGACATCTGCAAGTCCACGAAGCACTTCCCAGGGAGCAAGAAGACCAGAGTTAGGGAGCTCCCCGTTATCTTCTTCCTCAATATCGGAAGAGTTTGCGCTAGTGACAGTTGACGCTGGAACCTCTGGTCTTTTGAGACTGGATGAGGGTATATTCCTACTCTGCGACCGAGGATTGCCATGGTCCACCTGGTAGCGTAAGGAAGCTACATTGCTATGAGGCTGATTTATGCCGGAGATGCTCGAAGATGGAGGCAAGACGGGCGCGTGCTGAGAGCTGTAACTCGGCTGGACCATTTGGGGATAAGATCCATATGAAGGCGTGGGCTGTAGATCTCGGGATGCCTGCCCGGGTTGGGATGTGCCATGCTGCGGCATCATATTCGTTGACGTCCGACTTTGAGCAGCAAGGGGGACGGTCATATGCGAGTGTGATGGGGAAAACACCTGAAATCCCTGGGACGACGGGTTGTGCATCTCGTTCATATTGCTCATGGTTGGCGTCGACAGTGTGGGCGAGTTCACATTGGGGGATTGCTGATGGAATGATTGGGTGTAGGGAAGAAAACGGCACGGAGATGGGGGAGCGAGGAAAAGAGTAATGTAGAATGGAAAAAGAAAAAGAAACAGGTGTCATCGCTCGGCCAAACTTGACCTGAACGCCGGATCGTTTTTTCCACCACACGCGGCGGTGCCGATGGCCCGCCATGCTCATCACCTGCCTCAAGTTGCCAAACTTGTCGACGGCCACGTCGTCGCCTTCTTCCCCATCTTCCCCACCCTCGTCCTCACGGTCATGATTCTGATCACGATCACAGTACGACTCGTGACGTTCAAGTGGCGGGAGGAGAGGCATCGCGACGCTGCTGGTGCGCTGATGCCTGGCACGAAGGATGCGGCGGATGAAGCATCGCTGAGCGTGCGATGGTGGGTGGAATCGACCTCTGTCGGGCTCCAGTTGGATGACTGGGTCCGCGTCACCTCGACGAGCGTATCATCGCCCCAGTCGACAATGGCCGGCCTTGCGGGACCGTCCCACGTGTCATCGTGCTTGGCTGCGCCCGACTTGAACCTGAGCACACCAAACTCGTCGTCAGCGACGTGCGTCTTGGCGCTGCTCATCGTCCTTTCCGACGCCTCCTCCTTCATGTATGCTTTGTAGTTTGCATATCGTGCGTCGTTGTCACCTTTGTCGCTACTACCCCTGGAAGTGCGACGCGCAAGAGCGTACGCGCTAAGATCGCGCTTGTTGTCGGCGAGAGAGGCATTTTCGGCGGCATCCTAAGTGACTCGGATAGATGAGGAGGGACGAAAGGGGCACAGCGGGCGATGATGGTGGGGCTCGGAGCGTCATGGACTCTCCGTGCGAATGAAAATGACAAAAGACGTCTCTACTCACGTTGGAATATGCTGCTGCCATTGCCAATGCCCATCATCAAAAAAATCGGTTAAACAGAGCCCTAGCGCCGAACGGACTGCGCTACAAGATCATAGCGACATCGATGTTGTTTCGGGTGTGTAAAGGACCCTGCCGGGCTATGGCGAGGAGCACGACTTGAGGGGCGACTGACAGGCTAGAGGTGGGGACGACGAGCTGGCGAGCACGTTGAAGTCGACAACACGGGCCGCAGGTGGCAGCGGAAGCATATTGGTCCAGAGGTGGGAAGCCGGTCACTCGGTGAATCTAGCAGAATGCTTCCGTTTTTAATCTTGATATCTCAATAGCAGTCCACAAGGTGAGTTTGTTCATGCTGATAGCCTGTGCTTGCGCTCGATGATCAAGTTTCCGAGACAACCTCCCAGAGATGGCGGATAAGTATTACATATGGGAATAGACAAGAATCAGCAGGGGAAAGAGAATAAGAAAATTGGTATCACGGGAGGCTAAGCAAAAATAAACAGATATGAATGGACATGAACACGCAGACATACGCGCCAAGAAGAGCCACCGATTAACATAAAAAGGGAATGAAGGGTAAGACAATTGCAAAGGTGTCTGAAAGATGTACGCTCCCAGTGAACAAAATGTTCAGAAATAGAATGAATCAGGAAAAGAGTGGACGGGAGAATAGACCAGTGAATACGTTGCCCAAGGGAGATGAAAACCATAGCTTTGTGCGGAAGGGAGCGAACGACGAGTCATGAGATGATGGACATGCTTTGAACGTGAGCGTGGAGAGCCATGACGAGTGGGAACTACAGGAGACCACACTCCCGCAAGTGGAGTTGTAGAAGGATATCCTGAATGGCACTTAGGACGACTATCGGAAGGTTGAGCACGATAGGGTGGTAGCAACAGAAAGAACATACATTTAATTTGTTGCGTATCCGTCGCACATGTATAATGTGCGTAAATCTGTTTCGTCGCAGCACTCTGGTTCAAGCTCACAAATCTTGAAACGCGACGGAATCGTAACACGTCACAGCGGATGGAGGAAAATACCGAAAACGTACCGATGAAGCAAATATTCGCAAGCAGCATCATAGCTGTCGCCACCCGTATAGTCCGGGAAATAATCTGACAAGGGCGAACGGGGAAGCTTTTCGGCGAAAAGATCGATTTTATTGAGGAAAAGAATCTGTACGGGAGTGTATTAGGGTCCCAGGTAACAAGCGGATCCGTCGCTTACAATAGAAGTCTTAACGAACCACCTAGAGTTGCAGATGGAGTCAAAGAGCGTCAGCGCTTCTTGCATACGATTCTAGATCAAGGTCTTAGTCGAGGGAGGAGACAATAAAAATGAGCCAAGGTCGGACATACCACGCTCTCGTCCTCGTACAACATCTGGTCATATTCACTCAAACTGACCAAGAAAACCAGTGCAGTGACATTCTCAAAGCAGTGGATCCACTTCTTTCGCTCGCTTCGCTGACCACCGACGTCGAAGAGCTTGTACGTCAGCTCGCCAACCTTGAAAGTCGTCTCAGTAATGCCAGTCGTCTTGACACGACTTCTGAGGATGTCTTGATCTGTAGGTATGTAATTAGGCGCCGCCATGCGGTCGATGGCATTAAAATAATAGACTGCCGAGTCGTTGAGCTGGAATTCGCGTGACCGACGGACAGCCTCTTTGATTCCTGGGTCCCGCCACAGGGAACGAATGGCATCGGCGACGTCGCGGGGAAGAATGTCGGCCTCGATCTGAGGGGGCAACGAAAGGATGGTTGCCCGGCGTGCGTCATTTTGAGGGGCCAAGGATATATCAAGCTGTGGGAGCGCCTCGAGGATGGCACTGAAGTGGGGTCAGAGAAAAAGTGCTAATGAGCTGAGTCATGATATCACGAACCGCATGGACTGGATGGTGTTGGAAAAAATGATTTCTTTGTACGACTCCCTCTCTTGGTCGTTGTAGCCGCCATGATGAATCAGCTTCATCTGCTTGAGCACGGTGGACTGCGGCACAATGAGCCTCGCCCGGGATGGAAGAAAGTTGAATTAAATACCTTCCCAGACTCTCCAGCACCGAGCAAAAGCATCTTGATCTCGTTCTTCGCCATCATACGATCCCGCTTCAGCTGGTTCTCAATCTCGTCATTGCCTTGCGACCGGATGAGCAGACGGTTTCAAACAACGGCGAAGATCTACTCACGAGCCTTGGCCTCGTCGTCAATGCCTGAGGACTGAACGCAACCCATTTTTTACAGAAATTGACGGTGCGGAGGAGAGGAACAGGGAACGCAACGAAAGGAAGGAAGGACAAGGTCTGTTGACTACAGTACCAAACAACATCCTGATGTCTTGTCAAATTTTCATGACAAAGAGGCTTAGTCATCACTTTCCCTACCAACGTATGACGGTCCTACTACTAGACTCGGTCAGGCAATCTGAAATCCCCACCCATAAATGGCGCAAATCGTGTTTTAATCTCAATCGTATAGATCAAAGCTGTCGTTTTTCCAACTTTCTTTTCGCCAAGCAGTGATCTCATCAGGCGGCGTTGGTTCTCATTGATTGACATACAATGCTCAGTCAGCGGGGGTTGAGTGGCTTTTCGGCGCTTTCTTCCCATGTCTGATGATATGCACGTCTTCTGAAGAACAGTGCAACGCAAGTCCCTGTGCGGTCGCCGGTACATTTCCGGACGCACATGCTACGGTTCTTCGCCAGCTATGGGCTGACGCGAATTTACGGTGACCGCTGACATCACTCACAACTATGCAACGCCCGTATGCATCCCAAACGCGCTCGGAGGGCTGCAGAATTGGGGATAACTGAAACCCGAATAGACAGCTTAGAATGTATAGAACCGAAACGGTATATGATAAGCATTGCGCTGTGACAAGACATGATCGGAGGCTAGCTCAAAGGGGTAGATGAATCCACAGATGAAGGCGAATGGACGACTTTTCCAATGATGCTGTATCGCTTCCTACAGGGAGCAACAGAAGTATTTGAGCGCTGACAGGCAGAAACAATATTGGCACCTACTCAAAAAAGGTATACCAGTCGTCGAGCACTTTGTGTTCCTTATCGTCCAGACCGCTGTAATCCGCAACCGCATGTTCAGGATTCAAGCTCGACATCCCCAAGCCTCTCGAGCCATCCTTTCCTGCAAATACATTGTAAGATTTACCGTAGCCATACACGTCGGCCTTTCTGGACACGTCGAATATGGTGCCTGTCACTTGGTGTCAACGACGGTTCAGAGCTCTCGAAATGGGCCCGCCACCTTTGATAGCAACATATATCGGCAAGTTGGAGTTCGTCCCATCGAACTTGCTCAATTCCTCTGGCGTGTAAGGATCGTCTTTCGGCGGCTGCAAGTCGTTTGCTGGGGGCTGCATGATGGACTTCAAGGGCTTCTCTAAGGGCTCCTGGGGTCTCTCAGAGTGTACAGAAACAGCGGACAATGTTGAAACATGGCGATAAATGAGATAGGTTGCCGGCAACAAGAGCGCCAGGCTATAGAGCGCGACAGTCTTGAGGTCAAATTGGTCAAGCATGTCTAGCCGTATACGTTCAAGTAGCAGATACACTCGAGTTCGCGTGATGTCTGCTCACGTGCCGTGACATTCGTAAAACCAAACGACTGTCAATGTGTCTCCTATTCCGCGTCAAACGAGTCCGCCCGTCGGACTGCGATGCATGTTATTGACATCTCTTCCTCTCCAGAACCCCCCGCCCATCACAACGTCGGGCGTGCTCCTCCGGCTCCCGCATCGAAAATTCCGATTGCAAGCAGCCGGGCCCGAGAACGAGTCATCATCGACCTTAGCGATGACTCGTCCGACGAAGCTTCACTCACTCCGCCAAACACAGCAAATGCTTGAAGCCTACGCCGCTCTCTCTTACCCATCGTGGTGAGCGCGGGATTGCTACTTCGGGGTTGTCCATGTCATTAGACAAGAATATTCCCCTTCTTAATGGCAATGACGAGATGCTTCCTCTGTTCGTTCTCGACCCCGTTGGCCCTAAAGTGACTACTGTTTCACGACTTTCTGCGTCCTCCGACAGTGGAACTGTACGCGAGGTCTTAGACGGAACTGCCTCAAACGCGATGCACATTGCCGAATCCGACGGGAAGTTGGAGGAAGAGAGGGTTGACGAGTATGTCGCCAAGGTCCTCGAGCTCGTTCCAGATGTGGAACCGTCCTATCTGTCTACACTTGTTCTTGATACCTTCAAAACCTCTCCAGTGGACATCCTGGAGCGAGCTGTAGATGCCTTGTTCGAAAATCCCAAGTATCCCAAAATTGAGAGGCGAAACAAAGGAAAACGTCCGCTCGACAAAGATGACGAAGAGACCGCTCAGCCTGGTAAAAAGACCAAGATTGATTATGGGGACGTGACCCGTCCATTCACTGGTGGCGTTGATTATGTGCCACTCGCAATGGCGAGTTCTATCGCATGCTTTCCATGTCCGCCTGACCGCTGCTCAACTGTCATATAGTTTCAACTTCAAATGGATTTTCCATATATCCCGAAAGCTTATCTAGATCAAGCCTTTCGTCAACGCAAACAACTGTATGCGCCGACGCATGACTTTTTGGCCATGCAGCAATATCGCCACGAACATGGAAATGAACCACTTCCTTATATTCGCAAGACCGTTCCGTTCCGCCCTTCTCGCAAAGGCAAGGAAAAGGTTCTAAGGGACGCCGCATTCGAACAAGAGAGGCAGTGGATACTCGACCAAGTTATGCCAATTCAAACCTCGTTTGAAGAACCCCACGACGGGGTTGAATGTGGCTGCTGCTTCACAACTTGCCCATTCGTCCGTACACCAAAGTATTTCTCTACGCGACAATTGTTGATGTTTGTTTTTTTTCCCTCAGGACCAAATGGTGCAATGCCCCGAAACGCATTTGTTTTGTAGCAGCTGCATGACGAACTATGCATCGACCCTTCTTGGGACGCTTAATCCGGACATCAAATGCATGGATCAGTCTGGATGTGTAGCTCTCATCCCCGAATCAGAACTGAAGCGTTTCCTTCCCGATAAGCTCCAACGCCTCTGGGAGCGTGCAAAGCTGCGAAAGGAGCTCCATTCTGTTGAAATTCCAGGTTTGGAGGAATGTCCTTTTTGCGATTGGGCATGCATCATCGAAAACGAGAGCGAGAAGCTGTTCAGGTGCGGCAATGAAGAAGAATGCGGCGTTGTCAGCTGTAGATCATGTAAGAAAGTCGTGCGTATCCACCTCTGCTTTTACAACCACTTCTTTTACGCAATTGACATCGATAGGATCATTTACCTAAATCTTGTAAAGGTATTCTGCGCTTTGTTTCCGCTGCGAGGATCTAACGCTCTATCATAGAGATGGAAGAAGACAAAGCGCTGGATGGGCGCCATGCTATCGAAGAGGCCATGTGTAAGGAACCTAACCTTTCAATCCCATGTCGCCCGTTATTGACAGTTATCCAGCCAGAGCCTTGGTCCGAAATTGTCCGAAGTGCCAGCAGCGTACGTTAGACGTGTTACACTACGTCGTTAGCAGCTCACACCATGTCAGCATTCATTAAGGAATACGGCGTGCGTTACCTTTGCTCGTAACCGTCTCTTCTTCCTGACGACTTTTCAGTGCAATAAGATGACGTGCCCGAAATGCGGGACATATTCGTGTTATGTATGCCGTAGGATTATCAATGGCTACGATCACTTTACCACAGTGAGGCTATTTTGCCAGTCTTTCTGTTCAGCCACTGAGTCTCGAACCAGGCGCCCGGTGCATCGACAGCAAATGTTTGTTCACAATCGACACCGCAAGAGCAGCTACATGCCGATGAGGTAAGGGGAATCGTGTAAAACGCCTTTGTTCGCTTTTATACGTTTATAGGTTCGCAAAGCCGCTGAAGACGCTCTTCAAGAGTTTAAACGCAACAATCCGGAGGTAGACGAAGGACTTCTAAACGTCGATGTACCTGCTGCTCCCGCAATTCCACCACCACCACCACTACCACCAATGATTCCACTGCCACCAATCCCATATCAGTTTCCCATTCCACAGCCCCTTCCCCCTCCGGTCGACGCCGCTCAGCCTTTCCATCTCCTTCCGCACTTACCGATTCCGCCGCCCGTACCACGAAGAGCGCCAGTCAGAGGAAGGAAAGGGCGAAGGAGGCGGTGAAGAATTTGTTGCGATTCCGTCCCGTAAATTAGTTCGCTGCTGGGAACATTGACCATCTGTGGACTATTTGGAGTAAGGTCAAACCCCCGTGTTAGCGTCGTGCAGCGCCCTCATCGTATATATCGTGAATCACCTGTCGTGTATGGTTCATCAGATACGAAAACATCATGCTACCCAAGCAGATAAGGCGTATATAAAGCCCAGTCGAGGGTCGATAGGATCATACACATAGAACCTGGCAAGTCACATCATGGCATCATGGACATACTGGGGCACTGGGATGCTCGGAGTGCCTGCAGTCGACGTTTCATATTGAGTGCTCAATTGACAGTTTGGTCTGGTCCTCTGAGGAATCGAAAACTCATTCAGAAATCAAAAATATATAATTTTTCAGGAATCGAAGTGGATAGCCGACCCCTTAGCTCAGTGGTAGAGTGTGTGATTCCAGCGTTGGAAATTCCACAAGGCCATCCGTTCAATCCGGGTAGGGGTCAAGATATATTTTTCACTCAAAACTTTCGTTGGAATGAATCAAGCACTCATGTTCACCGTAAGAGCTATATTGACTGAAATGTCCCAGGTAAATGTAAAAAATGGAGCAAGCCCGCAAGGATCGTTGAAATAACCGTTACACTGTCAAAGCTTGATGGTGAGAACGCGGAAGGAGTGGATATCTAAAACGATGCAGTTGGTATTCTGATGATGGGTTGGCGAATGCTGAGAACCGGCCCTGAGAGGGGAGAAACATCCGAGAAACGAACGACAGCCATGAGGGGGAAATAAATCAAACAAGGAGAAAAGCATAGATCAATCGCTCCAGCTGAGTATGATGGCGCCGAAATCATGTATCCGGAAAGAGGTATCAGATGCGGGAGATATAGAGAGTCTCGGAAAAGAATGGCTCGAAGACGGTTTCGGCGAGGTTTGGTCCTAAAAAATTGGAACGTGAGCGTTGTTCGCCACGCCATACGTTGCGCTTACGTCCGGGATGGTCGATTTGTCTCGCTCGGTGGAGCAGGCCCCTAAGATATTTTCTGACGGAGACCTTTCTGAAGGATCAGAGACGACATTCGAGAAGGGTTCGGACACTTGTCCCGCAGTAAGTTGGCTGGAATTCACGCCGATCGTTGTTTCCAAAGGAGCCTGATCATGGCATTTTGACCTGGCTTTGGGCCGGCCCCTTCGTGGAATTGAACCGTAATCTCTAACGAGGCGAACATTCAGAATCCTGCTTGGCAAATCTGTCTCCTCATCCGCATCTTTTACATGGATCAACGGGGCAATGTCGTCGACCTCGTGGTTTCTCCTCGCCTGGCGAGGTGGCGAGGGCGATGCAGAGGCACCTCGCGAGCGAGACGAGCTCCTCGTCGGAGACGTATGCGCAGAACGTAGAGACGTTATCTGTAGCACAGGATGCCGCGCAGGCTGATGATCATTCTTGAACCGGGACACGTTGTGCTGTATGGTAGAGGCGGAAGCGGAGCGAGACGATGATGGATCCAATCCCATCAATGGCTTGTTGTACAGATTGAAAGGAAGCTGTGAGTTGACGTTAACCATCTTGCTGCAAGAGTCAGAGGTGAGAAACGCGCGGTGCGGAGAGCTGTGATGCACGCGGCGCACCCTTCCTTTGAGCGAACTATCCTGTCCATTCGCTCTCTATATTTCTGATAATCCACTACCACGATGTCCGAGGAACCAATACTAGCATGAACAGCTATCAGAACGGGTACAGCATGCGCTTTAAAGCGAAAAACATACAATGGGGATTCCGGTGAGGCAGGAATGAGACGTGAGTGGTCATCGGGAACGGTCTTTCTTTTCGATCAGCATCGTGGCGTCGACGTGCACGACGGAGACGTACCCTATCTTGGTCTGGACGCTGTCGCTTTCCCAGACAGCAGGCAAATACATGGCTGAGGAGGAGAGTGGCCATTTGCCTGAATGGAGGCAAAAAGGCAAAAAGGCATACAGGCAGGGGTTAGGGTTGCAAAATTATATTAAATCATGTGGTATACCGACAATTAACTGTCTCGTCTAAACCACACTTCCGCCGACTCCTTGCCTCTCCCGCCAGGGTCCCTAGAGTCAGGTCCCTCCTTCCCCCAAAAGTTCCCTTTAAACGCTAACCCTACCTCGGTACCATCAACCCATTCCACCTCAAATCGTTCGTCCAACCCGATCAACGTGTCGCCATCTTCTGACTCGTAGCCTTCCGCCCGTCGTTCGTCAAAGTTGCTCCAGATCATCGACACATTGAACAGGTTTCCACTGAAATGCGTAAACCGCATGTACGTAGTGAATGTGCGCTTAAAGGGAACAATGAACGTCGGTAGATCGGCAGTCGTCTTCGACAAGATCTTTTGCGCCACTGGGTGTTGGATAACGTCAACGCAGGAAGATGATATGGGCGGCGAGGCAAAACACGGCTTGATCGTCCCATATGTTGGGTGACTGAAGGTTGCTTCCAATTCTCGAAGTGGCGAAGACGGTGGCATTGGGGGTTGGGGCGGCGCTGTCACCCTGCGCTTGGATTCAATATATTCCTTCAGTTCGGCGACATATCTAGATCAATTTTTAGAAACGCACACAAGAGTGCCGTGAATGCACCCACCTTTCATTCCAATCAATCTCTCGAAGCCCTAGAACTTCTTCGCTGATCCTCCACTTGACCGCTTCCATCAAGAACCCGCCGTTGTCGTCATTTGATAGCGAGATGATAGCGAGGCCGTCATTGGGAAATCTCGCTACCTGAGTTTTGTATCCAGGATTGTGCCCTCCGTGCTCTACGATTTCGTGGCCCTGGTAAGAGTATCGCCATTGCCCACATCCGTATACCTTGGGACTCTACCATCCGGTTCAGCGCTGTATGTACGTGTAAATAGCAGACATTAAAGCTATACCAATTCTGGATAAGAGGCCTTGCCTTCTGACACTGTCAGGCCGGTGGCGACGTGGTCGATGACAGCCTCGGGAATAACCGTCCTGTTAGTCATAGGGTGACGTCCTTTGTTCAGGAGCAGAGTCACCCAACTCGCCTGTCAATATGTTATTGGACGCTGGAGAGGATGAGCAACGGACGCACCAAATCTCTAGCTGACGCCAAGATACCGCCTGCACCCGCCCAAACCCTTTCCTCTCCAGGCCGTTGAAAGTAGGGCACAGTGGGGATAAGCGTGCCATTATCGCCAACGTAAAAGTCGCGCATTGATGGTAGATAGCCTTGCGCAAGCGTTCCACGGGCTTCGGCCTCGGCTACGGAATATGTCGACGACATATTCAGCGGTGCGAAGATGTGCTGCGATACGTAGGATTCGAATGATTGGTTGAGCAAAAGGGTCGGCAAGTACGAAACGGCTTCGAACATCATGTTGTTGTATTGAAAGGTCTCCCGAAATTCAGCTGAAGGCCGTAAGTAGCTCAATTTCGATATCTGGATGGGATTCTATCAGTCATACACATGATAGGCCAGGCTACCTTTCGCACCATTTCCGGAACGCCGCCTGCGAAAGGTGCGCCTGCAAAGTCATGCCTCGGCATGCCCGTCCTGTGCGACAGCATATCTTGTAATGTAGTGCCGTAATGAATGTCAGGATCCATCATCTTCCATTGTGGAAATAAAGTGTGCGCTTTCGTTCTCCAAGTCAGCTCTTGACCCCGTTCCTCAGCCAGGGATTTGTTGGAGATAAGGAGGCCCACCGAAATCGAAAGAAACAATTTACTGTTGGAAGCAATCGCGAACAAGGTGTCGGGAGTGATTTCTAATCCTTCATCGTCCGCGCGCCCGTATGAACCGAATTCTGTACGCCATCCTCCGGGAATGGAGCCATCCTCGTGCACAACGGCAACCGCAAGCCCTGACGAATTCCAGCTATCAAGAAGCGAGTAGATGAGTTGCTCCGTCCGCGGTGAAATCAAGGCCTGAGAGGAACTGTTGATCGATGCTGGGACGGCCTGCAAAGGAACTTGCAGTGCCGCCGCAAAACCAGCGAGAGCGCCAATGAGCCCGACGAGCATTCAAAATATTTGAGATTTCGACTCCGCGTGACTGCAGGTTTGTACCGCGGAAAGATTTCCGAATCAGCACTGTCAAATGTCTTACGAAAGCTTTCTGCCAATTGTAATGAGGATAATCGAAACGCCAACAAGACAGACGCTTTCTCAACATGATCACTTCCGCCTCAAAGTACTTGGTCTGATGTCGAAAGTCACGGATACACGGATACAGGGACATCGTCAGCTGGCGTTGTCACAGTTTGCAGTCGAGGCGCTCCATCAGACGTTCGCCACACCCCGTATCCGCTTTTGTTTGTCTCCTCCATCGCCGGCGGTCTTCTCGACGTCCAAGAAATACCCGGCGGCGAGTTGAGATGAGGGGTAAGGGATTGTATCTTCCCCCATGTAACTAGAACGGGTTCGTTCCTAATTCATTCCACCACGGGACAACTTTTCTCAATGTATCTGCGAAACGTACTCTCACGCGGATTTGCGTGTCCTAGGCCTCGTTTGTCCAATCACATGGCCCACACCACTGCCTGTGTCTTGTACGTACTGCATTGTCGTCTATCGTTTGTTACTTGACAACTCGTTAGGACTGCTAGGTCCAACGCAACGCCAAAAATGTTTCAAGTAGGTCTTGGCGACCAAACGTCGTTGTCAGATACTCCATTTAACATAATCCGATGGTTTAGCAGGTACTCAGAAGATTCGCAACCATTCCCCAGCACGCATCCAGAAATCTCTAGGGACTATAACTAAATTCGGCACACTTCCCGAATGCACCTCGTACACCGAGCTTATCGGTGTTCACAAGGTCGGAGTATACTTCTGATGTGGATCGTTCGGCAATGGGTTAGTGAGTGGTCATTGTCGCCATTGCATCACGCTTGTCCACTCTATGATCCACCTCTTTTTCTCTCAAATTCTCGTCGAGTTTCTCTGGCTGGCTTCAAATGCAATATTTGTTCAAACAGTTACAAAAGATGCAGTCTTCAATCTCGCCACTGTGCAACTTGTTCTTTTCGTATAAGGCATAATGCGTCGGGCTCCAGTTCTTATCGGACCCATACATTCTAGATTTCAATATCTGTACTGTAGGTATCTAGGCCCGTACGTATTTCCTTGATTTGTTCAAATTACTGAAGTCGCGTCAAA
Source organism: Macrocybe gigantea (assembly GCA_011319805.1). NCBI lineage: Eukaryota > Fungi > Basidiomycota > Agaricomycetes > Agaricales > Callistosporiaceae > Macrocybe > Macrocybe gigantea. The sequence continues at coordinate 239,249 of SJRY01000004.1, read as the reverse complement.
TCTCTCTGGGCCGTTCGTCTGTCCAAAATCAGGACATCGTTATCCATGTTCCGGCCGTGAACACGGACTCAAGGCGATGCGATCCCTCATCCATGCCAGATAGTGAGATGTTGGGTTATGATTCAGGGACAGCAGAAGTCAGGTCAGTGCCATCGGAGAAGCATTGCGGAGCCGATTTTTATTCCATCGACTTGCTCAAGATCATCTTCGACTCTACACACCTCCACATTTCTGCATGCCCTTGTGCGATCAGAGCCTCGGCGATCAACTTGCGATTCAACAACTGCAATGGCACTGGCGTCGCTCGTTGCTACCATTATGTCGTTGTCGACTCTCGGGCCCTCTAGATGCCCGGTAGTCACTCTCTTTTGACACTGTGCCCCTGAACGTTGGACGTTAGACTCTGACTATTTCAAGGTCCCTATAGCTAACGTAAATTGTTTTGATGGCAGCAAGTGCGTCTACTTTATCGCCCCAGTTATTGGCAACGAAATATACCATTCCTTTACAGCTCACGAAACTACGATATTCTCTACGCCGCCGTCGACACTAAGGGAGTACCAAACATGATACCTCAGCCATGTCACTCGACCGCTTGCGCTCAGGAACGGATCGCAAATTGGACGACGCCCACGGTCGACGTGGCGATTGACTGCACCAGTTCCCCTCGGCTTCCTCGAGAACCACAGGTGAACCCACTATCTTTGTTTGTGCCCTCCAATGCCGTGTAATGGCACCATTCAATAGAAAAGGACATATACAGACAGAGGCATCACAAAATATGGCAATGGCTCCCTTCGCACCGCTGGTAGTCTCGCACGATTACAACTACATGCAAAACAGGCGCTAAGCTCGATAAGAATTGTTCTCTGCGTATCTCTCACCTGGGGCTGTCCAATGACCTGGGCGTTTCGTAAGGCACTATCCGATTTGTTGTTGTGGAGATTCCCGTATGTTTTGGATTTTGCGCTACTCTATTTACCGGGTATGAAGCTGGGTGACTTCACAGCTGACCATGGGATTTCGACGTCCGAAGCATCGTAGCCTTCAAAGTGATTGATTGTTCAGCAGGTAACGTCACCGGCGGCAGAAGAATATCTATCTTATCACGCAGCTTCGTTTCAAAGGCACGGCTTCGTCTATTGTGGAAAGTAGGTCGATAAACGCTAAACCGTCTTCGTGCTGCTCATCCAGATGTCCTAGTCCACGTACACCAGGTCAAGATACCATCTAGTTTCTCGTCCTCCAGAGGATAAATGTGAGAAACAATGCCATCAAGATAGGCACAAAGGATGGGGACGAATGGTCCCGGACACGTCGAGAAGGCAGGATGTTTGTAGAACACGGCCAGATCGCACTGAAGTTGAGGCCAAGAAAACATGCCAAGTCAAGATCTATGCCATTTAACGTCGTCGGGACGATCAGGAGATACCAAGGCACCAGTAAACGGTCCAAGACCAGTCGAAAAATACTAGTACATACCAGCAGTTCTGTTTTCTGGGTCATTTATCCATTCCTTTTGCGTGTGGTCGCAAATAATTTCTTTTGCTCTTTATATCTACTGTCTCATCCTTTCCGCTTCGTTCGTCGAGTCCCTCACCAGCATGTCAACAGCGGGATTTCACAGCGCTCATTCCACTCGCAACGACGCTCCTCGCCGCAATTCTTGGAAAGGGCGAGCAAAGACGTATGGTATAACTATCTTCCGCCATCTCAGGAATCACGCTGGCGCTGGTATTATATGTTCCGTGGCGTACTTTGACCCGTAAGTTACTTCATTTGCCGCTCACTATCAATACCGACTGACATTTCATTTCGGTGCAACAATGAAATAGCGGCAACTGGGGTGTTGACCTCCAGGCAGGGTCACAGTTCGGCTACAGACTCTTGTTTGTCGTTCTGCTGGCAGGCATTTTCGCTGTATTTCTACAGGTGATTGGCTGACTCTCTTCGTGTCTCTTTATTTTTCCGAAATGATCGCTCTCGCTAAAATGTTTTTTTTTTAAATCTAACAGACTCTTGCGAGTAGACTCGGCTGCGTTACAGGCCTCGGTGAGTATCGGACTCCTCTTCAGGATCCCATCTTCCATTCGTTCCAATGTGTCTGGTGGCATGGGGTACAACCCCATCTCGCTACAAGATCTAGAGCTTTTGCAAAGGGGCGCCACGACCCGCCGGCATCCACTTATCTCCATTTCGCAGCTTCTCGTTTGCCCTTCATATGTCTCGACTGTCCGCGGTGATTTGCTAACGCGCGCTCTAGACTTGGCATCGCATTGTCGTCTCCTTTTACACGACAGGCCAAAGCACAAGTTGCTCTACCGCTGGCTGGCGCTTTACCCTCTATACGTCCTTGCAGAAATCGCTATCATCGCCACTGATCTCGCGGAATTATTGGGTTCTGCCATTGCGCTGGTCTTGCTCTTCCCGAAACTTGAACTCTGGCGCGGAGTGCTAATAACGGGCGTCGATGTTATCTTTCTCCTTGCCATGGGAGATCCACTAAGGGGCAAACCCGTCCGCTTTTTTGAAACACTCATTGCTATCCTTGTGAGTCTTCATCTCATATCGAGAATTGATTGGCTGTGACCGAGATTTAAAAAAACGTCTTCGAGGTCCTTGCTGTGATGATATGCATGCTTCTTATCGTCCCTCGGATCGAGATTAATTGGCGCAACACTTTCCTGGGCTACGTTCCGTCGAAGTATATATTCTCATCTGGCGGCATCTACACATGTACGCCTTTTTTTCTTGTTAAAAAAATGTGTCTAATTCTCTTAACTTATCGGACATTTCTGGTACACTAGCCATCGGCATTCTAGGCGCGACAGTTATGCCTCATAGCATATTCCTAGGCTCCGCCCTCGCCACACAGGATCGAATGTCGCTCAAAAGGCCACTGGTAGAAAGTGCGCCCGAGTATTCCCAGTCCAGCGAATCCATTGATAAAACATCATCCGAATCGATCGTCCCAAAGCCATTGTTCGCGCGCCTTCTTTCCGCTTCGAAGGACTATATCGTCTCTATCTTTCGCCGACCCCCTCCCAGCGCGTATGCTACGGAAGCGAGGAGGCACTCGGATAGAGATAACAACCAGCTCGGATTCGTCAAGGCTCACATCTATCACGGGACGGTCGATATGGTGGGGAGTTTGTTGGGATTTGCTGTGTTGATTAATTCGGTGTACGTCCTCGTTCCACTCGTTCTTTACTCACCCCCTTTTGACTGGCGAAACCTAGTATCTTGATCTTGGCTAGTGCCGTCTTCTTTTATGGACCGAATGGTGCCACGGATGGTCCCGCGAGTCTCTTTGATGCTTATGATTTGATCAAGGAAATGGTCGGGCCAGGTATGGATAATTTTAACGATGTCGTTGGGCGGTGCGATTCGTTAATAATTGACCTTGCTCAGGCGCCGCAACTCTTTTTGCAATTGCCTTACTCTCTGCTGGTCAGGTGCGAGGTACACGAAAATTGTCGTCGGACTACAACTAACGCTTTCATTACCCAGAGCTCTTCGATAATTGCCACTGTGGCAGGACAGGCTGTTGCTGAAGGATTCCTCCGCTGGCGTGTTTCCGTTAGTATCTCTGCCTTGACTTTGTCGGAATGAATGACAAAGCCAACGGTCGGCATATCTAGGCTGCAATGCGCCGAATCATCACTCGACTCATCGCGATGATTCCCTCAATGATTGTTGCAATTGCCGTCGGCCGTTCTGGCGTTGACGCTCTGCTGGTCGCTTCACAAGTTGTGCTCTCAATCGTGCTGCCATTCATCACTTTCCCACTGATCTACCTAACGTCGTCAAAGAAGATTATGAGAGCTGAAATTGATCCAATATCCAACGGAGCCAGCGTCAATGCTGGACAAGGTTCTAAAGACCGCTACGTCATCCAAGAGCGGAAAGATATTAACGGGGGCAGCGATGAGTTGCAGGAGCAGCGCCGAAGCATGGAGGTTCATGTGCAGTTAGGCGACAAGGGACACACGGAAAAGACAGTCACCACTCACAGCAAACTCGGTGGTGAGAACGATGATGTGGACGTTGAGAAGATCGAGGCCAATCCAAAGGCTCTTGATTTCAGCAATGGAGTCGTTGCATCTGTGATTGGCTATGGGATCTTCCTCATCATCTTGGGTGCAAATGTCTACGTTCTTGTCAGCCTCGGAACAGGAAGTGGAGGGTAAATATGTACCCGTCAAGGATAGGATGCCGGCGATTCGTTCTCTCGTTTTTCTCCATCTGATGGTGATTTCTTTTTCCATCTGTCTTGTTTTCCTGCACTTGAGCGGAATATTTGTACAATGTGATCTCATGTAACATTAGCAGAAAATGCCGTCTTCGCCGGCGGAGACATGGGTTACGATCGTGCTGTTAAACGAAGGACCTCCCAGACTTTTGTCATGCTACAGAAGAGGTCCCTATATCCCTCGATTCAGTAGAGGGGGATATCCAACTCGTTTCCTTTGCTCAAGTAGACAGACACGTCTGATACCTTGTCGCAGTCTTTTCGTTCAAAACGAAAAAGGCGTTGATGCATCACGTGCCCACGGCACTGTGCTCTTGCTTCCGCTTGGAGTAGCCTATAGCCCAACCCGTCCGATTTGCCAAGTCCAGTACCACTGAGAGCTTCAGCAACCTCACCCACAATCTACTTTCTGGTACTCTCGATACGCAGGGGCTCTCCAATGACACATACCGTCTCCTACAGTACTTAGATCTGGCGTTGAAAGCAACTTGGATCAGGAATCTGCTATTGACGACTTTGTGAGGGAGATCTTACTTGCGCTCGGATATGAAAAACGCAGTCTCATCCTCCGATTTGGCTATGCCATTCCCGTACTGATATGTGGCGAATCAAGTCGGTCTACTCTGACAGGCGTTGGCCTTATGCAGGGTTCGTCTACGATCCTACTTGTTGTCAGTGTTCGCGACTCCGAGCCACCAGTCATCGCAGAGGCCATTGCAACTTTTCAGTTTAACAATCGTACCTGAGCACGGTTGGTTGACCACGATGATCGGCACTCAACCAGTCTTTCACCTAGTTTTCATCACTCGAGAACTGAGCGAAGCTGTTGCTACCGCGCAATATCCGGTCACCCCCACCATCGTCAAGAAATGCGTTGTGGCCTCCAAGAGCCGTCGCCTGAGTGAAGGTATGGGAACCCCGTATTTTGGACACCTCGCTTTCTGGCACTACACCGCCTTTCTACCTTTGGCAGAGTCCCATTGGTCAGCCTTTAAGATTCCCGCATAAACAGGAGTTTAGTAGACTACTCCTGTTGTTCCTTTTCACGCTCGCTGGTCTTTCATCTGTAAAATGCTACCCGTTTTTCACGTCTCTTGGTCGGATCCGATGAGAATGCCTTATCAAACTGGTTTACCATTGAACCTGCTTGACTTGTACGCAATGTCGAATGACAGTCATGCTAAGGAGAAAAACATTGTTCAGGGACTGCAAATAAAGTGCCAACCATCACCGGTTCGAACATCGATCTGTCTCCACCTTCGAATGCAAAGAACAGGTCCCGATATAGAGCACACCGGCTTGAAGATATTGGGCAGAGCGTTCGTTACTTGTCTCGCTTACTGATTTCTAGGTTTACTCCCGCGCTCACCACCGCCACGTCGGAAATGTCTTCGTTCTGTCGAAACCTCATCAGCTCTCCGAAATCCATAACTCCTTAATTTGATTGTCCGACTCATACACTATCATGGATAACCTCGTCGGTTTTGCTGAACTAGTCACCTACAACATCAGCATCACGGATGTCCCGCCCTCACGCATTCGTTTCCGACGCAGACCCTTCACTGGACCTCGATCTAAACCTTCTCACTGCCTTTCCTGGTGCAAGCGAACCTCGCCTTGCCACTGTTCGGCTTTTACATTCCCCGGGCCAAAACTCAGCCCGCACAGAAACGAAACGCTCATCATGGCGTAATCTGCCAATCAACCTCGAATGGTCGTTCACTCATCGCACACGATCGTAACTGTCGCGCAGCGCATGCTGGTTCCGCTCGACATCAAAGAAGCCGTGCTCGCGCCGTCGCCCGCTCAGATGTCACGGTCAACGCCAGTACGGGACAACTTCTTGCGCATCCTCTCACAGGCTCGCAACGCCAAACCGCCGCCTTTGATCATCCATGTACGCAACACGGGGAAACCCATACGAGCCCAACATGTCCAGATGGCAGCTAAATTTTACGCCCATGACGGAGCCGGTGGTCGGCAGGCGCAAGAACAATGCATTCGCTGGCACGCACCTCGTGGGGCTCGTTCTGTCCGGCGCGAAGATCGTCGTAGCTGGAGTGCGGACGGACTATTTGATACGCGCGACCCGCAGCACTGCACTCGGGAGGGGGAACGAGGTCAGTGGGATCATGCTTGCGCATATAATCGAGGCAGACCAACCAGAGTTACTGAAGGACAGTCATGATTGTGCAGCCGAGCCAGTATCTTGATAGGAGCGATAAACGCGGTACTTGAATCGCATGCGACAGGTGACACAAAATCTCGGAGCCTTTACAGAGTGCTAAGAAGTCGAAGAAATGGTTGTTTCGAGATATAGCTGGGTTGCAAAACGAACCTAGAACGGAATAGCCAAGGAAAAGTGCAGAATATCTTCAGGCAAGCTCTAGAACTTCATCTTGCTCGTGTTCAGCACATTGCCCCTCTATTCAATGAATCTGAGCTGGCGCGCAGCCACGACACGGGGATCCAAGAACCGTGTTCCCGTGGCCATAGCGTGCGTTGCGTTCTCCTCCACCTCCCGTATGCCCTGACGTTCAATTTTCTACGCAGACTGGTATGATAAGGATGGAGGCCATATCCATGCCTTCATGACAAGACGTAGTGATGACCTTCCCAACCCGAAATTTCGCTTCAAGGAGATGCTGATGGATATCGAGATCCGAGACAGAAAAGTCATCTAGGCTCAGGCTGCGCCGCGAGGAAATAATGAACTTGCCTTGTCGTTGAAGTCGTGGACGCAGTTCTGCTGAAAGGACAATAAACCTAACATCCGCAAACAATTGCTCTAGCTTAAGTGTTCCTTCTTCCTGAAATCCATCCTTTCACATGCTGGCAACTTCGGAATCGCTTTTCTTCTTAGGCTTCAGTATTCACAGTATGGACCCATCAACAGATTCTTAAGACTGAAGTTTCCGGACTCAATGGTGAAGCTTTGGGGGCTCATACGCTTAAACACGAGGTGCAGGTCGTAGTAGGACAGGATGGAATAGTCGGATGTCGGTAACATAAATGGCATAAACATCGATACGCTGGCGTGTCATTCAGAATATGTGCATTTTCCTCTCATTGAGCACTCCTCGCAGGACAGCATGTCTCGAAGGAGTGCTATCCGAATTTCTTTGTGGCGAGCTACTATGAGGACGATGAGAAATGAGAAATGACCCGCCTCATGGTCAAGATGGGCTCCCTAATGGGGTGCCAGTAGCATGACGCAGGACATGACGCATCAGTCATGGCGAATACAACTACTAGGTCCAGAGTCCGAGGCCATAACAGAAGAACGACAGACTGTAATGCACGAGAAACGTTGTATGGATCCTGATCGATGGGTTTCGCACAAATGGTGGTAGCTTTCTCAGTTGTGTAAAACATGTCATGACAGAAACTGTACACGCTCACCGCCATGAAAGACAGCTCATTGCAATATACATAGACCTTATGTTTAATAAAGATCGTCGTTTGGTGTCAGTCTTCTGCTCAAGATGGTTAAACAATTCGGACTCTTTAGCATTTGAAGATAAAAATGGGATATGGCGTGCGACAACTGTGTAGGATGATATGAAGGTTGGTTCTGGTGTACAACAGATGAGCGGCAAATAGAAATACGGAGACGAATAAAGGAGCAGTCCATATGGGCACATGTCGCTAAAGCACAGGCAAAACGTAACTAGGCGCTTGCGGCCCATCCATTCCCATAATGGTGCATGCTTCGATTAACTTCTGGCGCATGTCGTCCGACTGGCGTTGAAGGACTGGTATGTGTCAGTGTCTCTGCATGAAAAGCGAAGACCGTAACGTTCACCTGGGCATGGCCATAGGGCATTCATGACTTCAACAGGAAGTAGAATCGACTTCGCCAGAACCAGAGCGTTCTTCAGAGAACGGTCACGACTCCATAGAAGAAGGCAACTGGAAAAAGGAAGCGTCATTATCGGTACTTTCCAATGAGGATCCGACGCGTGCTCACATAGACAGCTGGTTTAAGAACCAAGAAACTTGGAACGGGCGCCGAGTCAGCTGATGGTCCTGAACTCTACCGAGTTGTGTGATATGGGTTTTGACCACCTGGATCACCCTATCCTGATAATAGACTAGATGAGTGTAAGCTGGTATCTGATGCTGTAGATGTTTGAGACCTACGCCATTCTTCTGCTTGCTTCCGTTTAAACATCGGAGTTTTGCTGCCCAAACCTTGTAAGCTAAAAAGAAATGGTAAGATACTGGATGACCTACATGGCTGATGAAGGGACCAACCTTCGCAACGCTTGGGTGATAGTAAATTGGGTGCTGGTAGAATACATTGTCTCAATCATTCGCCGCGATGAGCAGTACGTACTTACTTGTATACATACTCTCTGCACATGTAAATCAATGCCGTATCAACATTGCAACTGTGGATCTTGAGAGAATCTTGCAAGGATTGAGTTTCAGCCCAGGCGTCAAAAACTAACTCAGTCTTCTCCTCGTTATTAATCGTCGTCAGCCGGAGCCGATTGCAGAAACTCCAAAGGAGCATGCTGCGGCAATATAGCGCCCAAACCGACTCTTTCGGTGACGGAGAATCAGCGGAGCGATAGCTCAGAGAGACTCTATCCAAGACCTCTCCTGGAAAGAGAAGAGCATACTTATAATCTACATGTCAACCAACTATAATCTAGTTCAGACGGATAACTCACGTTTTCCGGATTACTCAAGAAGAAGTCTGGGGGCTTTTGATTGAAAGCGATGCATTGAGATAGAAAATTGCAAACAAGGCTTAATGAACACCAGCATAGTCTTCGAGCTTCTTCATCCTTTATCTGGGCATCAGTCCAGGACGAGTCCCAAGGTAGAGCATAGGACCACGACGTAAAAGGGTTGGGAGATTGGGGGACACCTGGGGGCACGCATACACACTTCCTGTCCGCGGAATCATTGGGGCCAGCCTCCAGATTCACGATCGGTACGCAGCTGGACGGGAACACGGAGACGTCGCGGTCATTGCCGTCAATCGTTGTGAGCGAAATGGTGTGGATGATCTTGTCGAGGACTGTAAGTGCATCGACGACCCGCTCTTGGCTATGCTGTGGGTGGGATGAGGTTTCGAATAACGCCAGGACCTGAATACCGGCGCTAAGTATCGTGTCAGCGGCAAAACGAGCAAGCTTACCAAGGCAGCCTGGGCATGTGCGGTGTCAACACGATGGTTGGACATGGCCAGGTCCAAAGCGGTCTGAGCTTCGTTACGAAACCACAGTGCTCGCTCTCGACCAAAAGCCTTGTTTTCCAGCTCACTTGATCGCATCAGCGTGGCCATTGCCAAGGCAGCCAGTACGAACGCAGGTGGTATTTGATTCCGTTCATGTTCGTTGTGTAGCCGTGTGATGAAATACTCTAGGTTGAGGAAGGACAGCCAATAACCCGTATTTTCAAACCTTCGATATGCTTAGCACAGAGAAATAAGGAAATTTGTAGAAAAGGACGCACAAGAAGGAGATGTCGCTTTCGATACTCTCCAAGCTACACAGGGATTAGCGTTACAAAGTCCTGCCCCAGGCTACATTTATCACTCACGGATACACACGTGCCACAAAATCATCCCACCAGTACTTTTGTTCATTCTCTACGATAGGTGATGATGACTGAAATCTGTTTCGAGGAAGGATGTCTGTGGAAAACGTGTTCACATCGAGCGGCCGGGGAAATGATGTTTTGTTGTAGACACCTTGTTCGTTGCCATACGAGGGATATCGTCGAGGCTGCTCGGACTGAGGATAATGACTAATCAGCCAGTTAACGGATTGATTAGTGCAAAGTCAGGAATACCTTCATGATCGATATGGGATCGGTCGATAGTCTGGCATCCACTGACAGAATTTGATTATGGTTGGGTTGCTGCTGAACTTCCTGAGGTCGGTCTGGATGCTTTAATGAAGACGACGAGTGCTTAGCACTCGTCAGGTTCTCTTTGATTTTGAGAGGAGCAGGTTCTCGCAGGTCAGCGGGGTGAGCTGCGTTGGTGCGTTTGCGTTTCGGGGGAGGAGGAGCAGAACCGTCCGCAGGCCGCTTTTTACATGATCGCTGACGGGTTCCGGGACGCTTATCTGGACCCCTCCGTTTCGGTGCAGGATCATACTCGCATACATTATTTCGACGGACGCAATTCTGACATACGGGTTTTGTCGAATCGCAACGAATTTTCCGACCACGGCTATGGAAGACAAGCAGGGTAACAAAGTCCGTAATGCGTTAGTATTCCGTTATAAGGCTTAATGAAAGAACATAATGAAAAAGCGGGACCTCACCATTGACGACAAGCTATGACAACGGTCGACACCCCCTTTCGCGGCTCTCGCGAACTATTCGCCGGTGTATTCGTAGAAGTTTCCTTTCGCTCAGGCGAAGGCATCGCTGGTGGTTTTTGGTCACTCGCTGCGGTCAAGCCGGCGAGTTGTCCCAGTGAGCGTGAATAAGACTGGTCATGGGATGGTCCACCAGGCAACCGTCGTTCTGTAGGAGTGAATCGAAAGTCGACTATGCCACCATTCTGGACGGAAGGACGAGTGTCCGATTGCGGTTGGACAGGGAAGGTTTGAGCAAGGTGGTTACGATGTGGAAGCATAACGGGAAAGTGAGGCGAGAATGTGACGTGCTGGGCGCTTGGGGTCGGAAGCACTAGTCTGGTATCAAGGAGCGGAGGCTGTTGCACATTTAGAGGTGCAGAATAGTGGTATTGCGGCGCCAAAATACCCGCGGCACGGTGAACGTCAAGGTGATCATGTTGATACCGGACTTTATTGATTACAAGTAAATCAGAATATAACGACTTGCTGAATGGGTGCGATAGCAACAACTTACAACTGTCAGGCTGAGGAGAGAAACCTGCTCCGAACACGGGCGAATGGAGAACCGATCTATCGTCGCCAGACTGTGTACCCTCCTCGGCATTCATTATTCGGGTGTGTAGCGGGGGTGGCTGTAAATGGGACTAGGAGTAGCAGACGGGATAGTGAAAGAAGGAGGACGGGTCGAAGACACCTGTGTACAACGCAGACGGAGCGCCACGCGAGATTGAGTGCAAGAAAAGGCAAGTTCCCACTGAGTTGCGATCTACCCGTGTGCACGAGAATAACCTTACGCAGCGATGCTTGATACGAAGATCAGAAGATCACATATGTAAGAAAACAGTTTCTTTCCCTTTCTGTTGAGGTCGCAAAAATTTAGTGGGATGAACGTGGTGTATGTATATTTCCCTGGATGCTGATGTGTGGAGGTCGCATGTGACGAGGGGAAGAGACGGCCTGTGGTGGGGAATTTAGAGACGGACCTTTGTCGGAGAACGGGAACATACACTCGCTAATACACTGTCAAATTCTGCTTCTAATACGGAAATTCTAACCCACGGTCTAACGGAGCCAATAACCAGGACTTGTCCCTGGTCGTTATCCACGTGTCTGACTCGGCTCGATTTTTTATTTTTATTTTTTTTTCAAATCTCCACCTATCACCAACTTTGCTTGGTCGGCCGCTCCATCGCTTAGCCCCCATCGTCGCCTCGCATGTCACTCGCTCTTTTCCTTACCATCCATTCGAATTTTCTGGCCGACCTTCCCGACCTCAACCCCAGAGCCATCAAGGTTCACTTGTTTGTTTCCCTGCCTCGCAAGGGCTACACTAGCGTGCTCGCCTTCCAAAAAATGTGTCGGTGGCAACACTCTATTTCCCAGACACCCGCGAACCCAACTGCACTCAACTCACACTCTACATATCTCTTGCTACCAAAGCCGCAATTTTCCCGCCATGTGTAAATCCACTTCCAAATTTGCCTGCGGTGAGGTTCGAGCCCCATACTTTTGGGACGCACTGATCCCAATTTGTCCCCATGAGCGCCAAGCTATCCGCGTTTATCGTTCTCTCATTCGCTGAGTTTTATCTCACTTCTTCTTAGGGCCGCCCATACATGCGCCATTCAGCTGCCTGTGAATTTCGGAGTTCAGCGTTATCGATCTATCCCACCTTTGCCGAAACCAGTCACCTCTTCGGCCGCCGTTCTGACATCCCACTTTGACTATGCCCACAACTCGACCTCGCCTCTATTGCTCTAGCTATTCTAATTATTATCTATGAAGGTGTGAAACGCAATCTTGAACCGCGGTCATTTTACCTTTCTCGCTTTCCAACTCTTCGTGTCTCTTAACATGCGCAATCCTGCGATTGCGTCACCACGGGTTAATCATTTATCCCTATCCCACGGGCGAACCACACGTGTGGCTCACCCACCTCGTTATCCACGTTAGACGTACATCAGGTACGACTCGTTAACCCTTTAACCTCGGTGATATGATTAGCCCATGCAGCAATTTGCTGTCGGCTCGTGATATTCAAAGTCAAGGCAATGGGTTTGACGCACGCTGCAGGCACGTTTGCCGGTCATGTCAGGTCGATGTGTTCACGGCCAATCACTAACATCATGTCCGCGATACTTTGGAGCTCCAAATGCAATTACTACTGCTGTTCTAGCGAGATTTCATGTCCGATGTATGATAACAGAATTCAGTATTCCCTGGATATGGCGATATGTAAATGAAGTCAGCTGTGTCGGCGGCGCCACCCGAGCCGAGTTCGCAATCTATGTCCTGTTTCCCAGTTCCTGGCGGTCCGTGTCTTTTGTTTGTAACCCGTTGTCACTGTACTTGCGGCACAAATCCCTTGGTGCGCATTTGAATAGATCGAACATCACACAGAGTAGGAGGATGACGGCTGTGTTCCTGGCGCCCATCTCAATGCTTTCGTGAGCAGCATTCGTACCAGTTTCAAACTGCAGTTTTATGAGACACGAACCTTCTCATATCAGATATTTTCAGCTCGCAGCTGGCGGCGTCCCAGGAAACACCTCACATCAAGGCTCAACGAAGAACGGTTTTCAGTGCATGGACGACCTGTCCCTGGCAAAATACGCCCTCACGAGCAATGCAGTCAAATACATCGTCATCTCACGGAGATCTACCAATCCCTAGTGAATCAGTTATATTTGTCGTGGCAATACATGAAACAAGCAGACACCTCCGTCTATCTCATTGAAGCAGAGTTCTCTGTGTTTACAATTACCAGTTTAGTCCTTGATCAATTTTCGATGCAATACACAAAGAGTTGACTCCATGAAACGTCGCAACGCTACAGGCAGCAGCATCTTCTATGACTACTTGGTCTCAGAAGCGATCTTGCTTTCTCCGCACTAAATTGGCAATGACAGAAGTTAATTGTTGTGCTACAATACTGGTCCACAAGGTGCCGAACGAAACTTTAAAGGCAATATTCGAGGCTTGTTACTTGGTTTCCAGAAATCCAGCATCACAGCAGTGAGAGTTTTACCTTGTCATGTTCATCAGAATCTGTACAGGTACCCTCGAAATAGACTTGGAGCTGATTCGCTCTGTCATTTTGATTTGGCACGATATAAGGATGATAAGGCTAAATAGCTTCGAACCTGAATAGTGATAAGTTGATTGAAGTAACTCACGGACGGCCCTTTCTTCCGGGCAGTGGCCACTGGTGTGGTGTTGATCTCACCCACTGTCCGTAATTATCTCAATCTTCTAGAATAGGTTAAAACAAGTCCGGGACGAACGGCATTGGGGAAATGTCATTCTTGGTGGGGATATCTAAGCATCTTAGGAATCATACTCACACTCGTGGGCTGTTTCGCCAAACAATTACATCTGTCGTTTCGCGAAACCCTAGCAGTGGAATGTCAGAAAAGCCACAACCTACTTCGTTGTCACTCCATGAGCAGAGGGTCGTGTTCGCGTCGCCCTCGACAAAGATCCGCCTTTCTATCCTGGCAACGGCTATGGTCGACGCACTCGGAGGGCCCGCCGAGTTCCAGAGTCGGTTTTCGTTCCCTCTGGTGACGACCATGATGCCCAACGACAACTTTTCTCTTCCTTCAGGCGTGTGGACAGATGACACTTCCATGACGCTCTGCCTCGCACGCTCGATCGCTACGTGCAAATCCCAAAGCCAGGGAGACGACTCAGCCGCACGCCTGGGGGGATTCGATGAAAAGGATCAGCTAGATGCTTATGCGAGATGGTATAACAATGGTGTCCTGTCGGCGACTGACAGATGTTTCGATATCGGCAACACCATCAGCAGAGCTCTCCACATCTATGCGCGACATAGAATTGACGCGGCAGTCGACATTGAGAAGGCTTTGAACCACATCCGTCGCGATCTTAGCAAGAGGGTCTTCGCTGGTAATGGAAGCCTCATGCGCGTGCTACCAGTGGGCCTGGCCTATTGGAAAGACGAAACGCAGGCCCGCCGTCTCGCGAGGCGCAGCAGCGCTACTACACATCCTACTTCCTTGTGCTTGGAGGCATGCGAGGTGTGGACAGGTGCAATTACTCTCGTCATGAATGCTGCTACTGCAAACAAGGCATTGACAAAACTGGATTTATTGCATTACTTCGCCCAGTTCCCTTACACAGAGTCCATCCTTCACGAAGCCTTGGCGACGCCGCATGACGCACCCACTCCACCATCGGAGCGATTGGAGCTCGAGAGGTATTATTGGAACTATCATCCGATTCTGCGCCTGGTTGCTAAAATGCCGGCTCCGAATTTCGATGATCACGACGCTATTCTCAATAGCATCCCTTTAACCGACGACCTTCCTTCATCTGGATACGTCTTGCATACACTTGTCGCAGCTCTGTACTGTTTCGTAGCGACCTGGACATTCGAGCAAGGGGCGATCATGGCTGTAAATCTGGGAAACGACGCGGATACCGTCGGAGCAATTTATGGCGGCCTAGCAGGTTGTTGGTACTCATGTGAAGAATCCAGTCGCTCCGGCAGGTTTTGGACGAAAAGAGTGAAGGAATGGTTATCCTCTCTGGTTAAAACGGATCTACTGGAAGGAGTAGCAAATGAACTTGCGAATTACGCTCAAACCCTCAACGACAACAGAGTGAAGTAGTTTAATTCCTAAGTTATCAATGACAACCATTGCAAGTATGTAGTAATACAGATTGGGAGCAGACGATCTGACCTGGGCGGTATAATTAGGCAACGAGACAGCGTACGTCTTTCGATGTGGTAATAGATGGAGTTGTTTCGTACTGTAGGATAATGGCATATACTGTCATCACATCGTTTAGTGGAACAGACATTGAGTTGATAAGCAGATACGTACTTATTCGTGCCCTAATCGTCAATTCCAGTCGGGAACATAAACCGGCCCTTGGGATCGTACTGTGCCTTGATTCTTTGAAGGCGCTGATAGTGAGCACCGTAATAACGGAGTTGCCCTGCCATAGACGTCAGAGAGTGATATAGTGTGTGTCGAGATATAATAGTACGAACAATCTGAGAGCTTGTCGTCCACGTAATTCGGATAGGCACTGGGGAATAGATCAGTTGATTTCAGCGATAGAGCAGGATGATTGATTACCCATAGTTCCATCCTTTAGGACTATTAGATACGATGCTATTAACAACGTCTAAGAAGGTAGAAGAGATGAACACAAGTAGCGAGCGTTTGATCAGCATTAACGCACTGTCGAGAAAGCTAAATCCAGATTGCGGGTATGGCGGTTGGTGGCTGGAAGAAGACGCGTAGAATTGAATGGTGAATATAGAGCTCCTATGAGCAAACGCGGATGCATCAAGAGGGATAGCGTTGATAGCAGAATTGGTTCCTCCATAAAGTTCGACTTGAACGAACCAATCCTGGGCACATTTCGTCAGTCGAAGGACAACTCCAACAAACCAACAACGTACGGTCTTGGATACAAAACCGTCAACCGCCAGCGAGCGCATGAAGGCCGTTAATGCGTTAGCAGACATCGGGGAGCTCTGAGGAGTCATTAAAGACTTGGCATAAAACGTATCGTGGGTGTCAGGAGTGACGGTGGTATCCAGTCGTCCAAGACCACCAAGATAATTGACGCTGTTGATGTAAGTTCCAACGCTCAAAGTGACCTTCGGATTCTTGGGAAGTTTTTTCAAAAGGGGAGCAATGGTAGCGTTAAAATCCTGTGCAGCACCGTACCAACCACCAGTAAGGGTCCACGTTACGTTGCCAGATACAGGTCCACGGAAGAGGTTGATTTCCGCGCCGAATTGAGGAGGGATATCAGTTTGAACAAAGCTTTGAAACGCGGAGAGTGCCTTGGCGGCATCGCCAACGTTCAAGCTCCACTGATATTGAAAGACAGTAGATGAGGGTGGAGCAGTATATGTCTTGACTTCAATTGAGGTTGTTATTCCGAATGAGCCACCGGCTCCTCTCATAGCCTAATAAGTTGTTATCAGCATGATGCACCAACAATCATGTTATCTGCAATTGCCTACCCAGAACAAGTCAGTGTTTTGTTTCTGAGAAGCCGTGGCGATTGTCCCATTCGCGAGGACTAGACTGATCGAAACGATGTTATCAAGGGTTAAACCCCACATCCGGGAGGTGAATCCGAATCCTCCGTAACCTGAGCCCCATTGTTAGTATCAACGACCTTCCGACGAGAAAGGAACCATACTAGAATGACCGCCGATTCCGACATAAGGACACGTGCCATGAGGAAGAGCACGACCGGCCTTATTCAACGCCAGCGCGATATCGCCTAATCGATTTCCTGATTCGATAGTGGCGGTTCCAGCAGATCGATTGAGGGTGACCTTGTTGAAATACTGTAAGTCCACCACTATGGCACCGTTCTTCCCGCCTAGACCGTTAGCAATGTAGCTATGCTGTCGAAGAGAACATTGTTGAGATTTGCAAAGTCGTTGATGAATAACTTACGCCTCCACTCCGCGCTATGACTTGCAGGTTTTGCGATCCTCCTATTTTAATGATGTCCGCAATTTGTTTCGGAGACGTTGGATACGTGACAGCGGCAGGTTGAAAAGTAAACCGGAGATTAACTGAGAAAATGCTGGTTAGGATAGCAACGCTAAGGCAGAGTTTTGAAAGATGTCCCACAAGCAGCACTGGCTGATGAATAGCTCGGTTCACCAGGAAATACAGCCTTAATACCGGCAGAGTTCAAGTCGCCCCGGATATCGGATGACAGAACTTGTGAAAAGCAGGTAGCCAGAAACAGAAAGCTTCGCCAACTGAGCATGACGGGAGGGATGAGGAAAGAAGAGCCCGAGAACGAGAAGTTAAATAGTCGCAACCGGATCGTTATGCACATCAACCGGCGAGATGCGGCGTGTCTCAACGGACCTAGGTGAGGCAGTTCGTAATGAGCAAGACACCGTTGTATTCTAGCTCAGACAGCCGATATAGGGCGAATCCAAAGTGGTGATGCTGCTCTTGCTAAAGTCCGGCCATGCCCCGTAGATGACGGCAAACCCTTTGGAGAAATGTGAAACAATAGCCAATAACAACACTATAGGAGTACGAAATACTCCACTCTCAAGGCGATGATGACAATGCTTACCAGAGATTCAGAAGCCATTCTCTCCTATAAGAAATCTTCTAACGGTCTTGACACAAGTGTAGAAGGCTAGTAGCAGAGCAAAAGTTGATATCTAGGTTTTGAAGACGACATTGCTTCAACCACCGCGACCCAACGCCGATAGAACACGGCGACAGTTCCTTCCGGCACTGGTTTGACGGCTACATTTTCCCGACGCCGGAAGTTAAAGTTTGGCACAGCCTTTATTGAAGACTTCACATCATCGTGGATAACGTGGTCTGCGAACGTCAATGAAGGTATCGGCTGTCAGGAAAACCGAAGGTCCTCATGAAGAACGCACCAAAAGCCGCAAATAGAATGAACTTTTTGTTCGCCGTGAAGTACGACGCTGACCTCGTGGCTGGGTCCGGACAGCGCTGAGCGGTAAGATGATTTCCGCCTTGATGCTCTTTTCCAACGAGGACACATACATCAGGAAAAACCCAATGCGGTAGTTAGGGGCGGTTTGGGACCTAATTTTGAATATAACGGGTAAAGCACAGTAAAGGGACGATAAAGATTGACCTAAGATATTGGAAGGAGGCTTCGGTGCCAATTCAGGCTAGTTACCCACAGATGGATGACTAATTATGGGGTAGTTCCCGATCTTTTGCGCCGTTTTGATAACTCGCTCGACGCACCGCTGACGCTTCCCTCGCGTCCTTGTAAGTGCGTATGTCTTGTTCTTTTGCCTTCTCCCACAAGTCTGATACGGTCAGACCTGTTCCGCACGACTACGACTCATTCTCAATCTCATTCAAGTTTGACGAGAGGTGATTCAAGATACCGACTCCGAGTCGTCCGTGGCGACATGCCGCGGTGTCCTGGTTGCGGCCATCTCATCGCGTCGTATCATGGCCTTCAAAAACATCTCAAGATGTCAAAGCGGCCGTCATGCCAAGCCGCTCGTTCTCATTTCATTGCTGACTCGGACTTGGACGACGCAGAACCAGACACAGAAGGCCATTATCCGGCAGCCCACCAGCCTGTTCGACGGTTCGATTTACCTGTACTAGGCGAAGATGGTGTTGGTTACGGTATGTCTTGTGTTTCTATATGCATTTTCAAAACTTTCTAACCCCCGATGTCAAACATAAGACTCGGACTATCCAATGCAGGATCTCGATATCGCGCCACCTATCCATGCAAGCGGCATTGACGATGAGCATGGCGCGGCAAATTTCGATGTGCAAGGCTTTGACATGGAGATCGAGACTGAGCTTACAGCCGCAGATGATGCCGACGAGGATGATGATTATACCATCGACGAAGACGTTCGGGCTTTCTACAAACCTACGGCGTGGGCGAGGAGGCAATGGATTTCGACTCCGATGAAGACAGTGACAGCGGGCTAGATCTCGACGAGACTGGAGCATCAGATCTGTACGTGGACATTGTGGATGATGCAGAACTGCGCACGGCGGCGCTAGAGCAGCCCGGGATGCAAAGCTCCGAGTCCGCCCCTTCTTTTATGGTCTCACACATCAAAAGGTTTCCTCCAGAGCTCGGCAAACCTGGCACACCTCTGAACGGCATGCCAACAAACCATGCATACGACACATATCGCTGCAGCTTCGACGACATTTCCAACAATCCCTGGGCACCCTTTAATTCCAAGCTCGATTGGGAAGTGGCAAGGTGGGCAAAACTTCGAGGCCCAAGTTCGACGGCGTTGACCGAGCTACTGGGTATCGAAGGGGTAAGTACGGCTCACCTCAGCTGAGCCAGATATTGCTGACATGTTTTCCATGCAGGTCGTTGATGCTTTGGGACTGTCATTCAAGAACTCACGAGAACTGAATCAGAAAATCGACGCGCAACTTCCAGGAAGGTTGAATTTCAAACACGGCGAGGTCAAATCAAGTGGCGAGACATTCGATGTATATTACCGTGATCCTCTCGAGTGTATAAAGGCTCTGTTTGGTGATCCAGAATTTTGCGATTCCCTTTTATTGGAACCAGAGCAGCATTTCGACAAGCACAACAAGCGGATTTATCATGAAATGAACACGGGCGTCTGGTGGTGGAAAACACAGGTGAGGATGCAAATGCAATTGCGGCTCTGCGACTTGGCGTAGTACTCAATTCAATCTTGTCGCTAGATCGAAATAGAGAAAAGGGAATCGGCGCTACGATAATTCCCATGATACTCTCATCGGACAAGACACTAGTCACTCTTTTTAGGACAAAGCAAGCATACCCCGTGTATCTGACCATCGGGAATATCCCAAAGCACCTTCGTCGCAAACCTTCGACTCATGCGCACGTCTTGCTGGCATATCTCCCGACGACAAAACTCGAGCACATCAAAGTCCAGGCCTCATGCCGTGCTGTCGCAAACCTCTATCATGCGTGCATGCGCAAGATTTTGTCACCCTTGAAGAAGCCAGGCGTTGACGGATTGGCTATGGCAACGGGAAGTGGTGTCATGTATCGTGCTCATCCTCTCATGGCCGTCCATGCCGCAGATTACCCCGAACAACTCCTCGTCACATGTGTCAAATCTAACGACTGTCGAAATGCATGAACGAGGCCAAGGATCTCGGCAATCCTGATGCAGAAATCAAATTCAGAGATCTCCATAAAATACTCGACATTTTGCAGGGCTTCGAAGACATGTCACCTGCCGAATACACACAAGCCTGCGCAGAACAGAAGATAAAACCTGTCATTCACCCATACTGGGAGGATCTACCATATGTTAACATTTATCGATCTATCACACCTGACTTGCTGCATCAACTGTACCAGGGCATCATCAAACACGCCTGTACGTGGATCGGGGAGTTGTATGGTGCAGCGAGATCGACCTGCGGTGCAAGGTTTTACCGCCAAACCATCACATCCGCATCTTTCGCAACGGCATCTCTTCGTTATCACGCGTGACAGGAACTGAACATAATCAGATATGTCGTTTTCTTCTTGCTCTAGTCATTGATGCACCTTCTCCCCTTCTCGATCCCACATCTTCCCAGCGTATACTTTGCGCTTTACGGGCAATTCTCGATTTCACTTACCTCGCTGCATACCCGATTCATTTGGATGTGACGTTGCACTATCTGGAAGATGCCCTCGATCGATTCCATAAGGACATGGGGGCTTTCGTCGAATTGGGTATCCGATCAGACATGAACCTACCGAAGCTGCACGCACTTCGACATTACGTTACAACGATCAAGCTTTTTGGAACAACTGACAACTACAATACGGAGTATATGGAACGCCTCCATATTGATTTAGCAAAGGATGCATACCGGGCGACAAATCGCAAAGAAGAATTCGAACAAATGACATCATGGCTCGAGCGAAAAGAGAAGATTTTCCGCCACGACAAATATGTTCAGTCAGGATCGGGACCTCTGGCTCGGAGAAGCAGCACTGAAACCTTCCCCGCCGGGCTGGCCTCTCAACCGTCATTTGTCAGGCGCTTTCTGCTCCTCACTCCCAGGCGCCTTTTGCAACTGACGAAGTACCCGTCCATATCAGCTGTAACATTCGAGCAGCTGAAAATTGATTATCATGCAACCTTTTTCGAGGCAGCACTTGCCCGATTTGTAGCTTTGGTTCGGAAACCTGGTCTGCATACTCCTCGTCAAGTTGAAGATGAGGCCAATCATGTTAGGTTATACTTCGATTCCGTTGCAGTCTATCACAAAGCCAAGTTTTGTGACGAGGATGGCCATACAATTGATTCCTTCCATGCGACACCTGAAAGAATCAGTCACCGTCGTGGTCGATCGCAGATGAACCATCCTGCCCGCCATGACACTGTCTTGGTAAACTTTCAAGACTATGACAACGAAGACTCCAGTATCCAAGGTATCCTACAAGTTCACTAATGTCTGAATGCAACCCAAGCTGAGCAATCTGTAGATTATCGATGTGGTCAGGTTCGAGTTATTTTTTCAATTCTGGATCGCTTCCTCGGCTCTCTATTTGACAACGAGACTCATCGCCCTCCAAAATATCTCGCTTATATCGAGTGGTTCTCCCCTTTCAAGAAGATGCCAGAAGAGGGCCATGGCCTGTACAAACTGACTCGGGCGCGACACAATGGGGATATAGTCAGCAGCATCATACCTTTGACGCATGTTCGGCAGAGCGCTCACCTGATCCCCCATTTTGGTCCTTCTCCTCCCCCAAATTGGAAAAGCCATGATGTTTTGCAACTCTGTCCGACATTTTACTGGAATCCTTTCACTGATCGCCTTGCTTTCAGCGCGTTGCCGCACAGTACCTGAACTGTGACCAGAATCCAAGTCGGAATTGACTCCGAGTCGGATGCCTCAACCTCCAACCCTTGCGCGCGCTTCATTCTCTTGCCTTTCTCGTACGTTCACTACTTGTATCAAAATCTGTCTCAAGCCTTATTGCACCAGGATCTCTATGTCTCTCCAAGTCCAGGCTCCTGGACCATCATTCCAGCTTTAGGCATAGCCTGCACACCCGGGCCTGTGGCCCTATCATTCATATCCGGGCTGTACTCACACCACCAATGACCCTATTTTTACATGCTGGCACCGGTCCGTATCTCCCAAGTATTTCCACTTTCGTTTTTAAAGTTTACTCACTTATCATGCGATGCATGGCTGAGCACCTCGACGACCAATAGCTTGCTGGGCCCCATCAGCATGATGTCCTCCGAGTCGTCGCTGAACGCGGTTGCGGTGCGCACGTGGGCGCGTCCAAGATGAGCACGGGGAGCAGTGTCCAGTGGGATGAGGAAGGCCTCATGCATGTGCAGGAGACAAGGCGGCGGAGCGGGAGTAGGAGCTGGAGAAGAAGCGCAAGGGCAGTGTGGAGGAAGAGACAGAGGGGAAGAATATGAAGAAGAAGAAGGGCGAGAAGGAGAAAGATAGAGAGAGCCGCCGTATGTCGGAGGGAAGGTGCAGGCCACCCATTTCCCAGCAATTGCGTCGCCTGTGACCACAGAAAATCCAGGGGATGTCGCGCCATCTTCAGAACGACAAGCCCATCCGATTGTGACTGCCTGAGTGGCGACTCTGGATGGCCACTCCATGGATGACCACGAAGAGCCTCTGAATTCAGAACCTAAAGGGACCCAGCCGTTGTCGACCTCCATCAAGTGTACCTGACCTCAGGCTCGGCCTCTCTCTGATCACTTGCTCGGACGAACCACAACCGCTCCCATGGGACAAAGATGGTGAGACTGCTTGATGTGTTCCATCTGTTCGGTTTATTCAAACTATATATTTCCTAGGTGTTCTTTCTATACTCGACCGCGATGAATGATTTGGCCCAGCTGATCAACAATCTCGATCTCCAGGCCACTCCTGTGACTCTGGATATGGCACCGGCCAGGAAATCCCCATCTTTCCTCCGCTCGTTGACCCGCAACCATCGTGAAAGTCCCTATGGCGAAGACAGCCGACCAAGCAAAACAGCCTCCGCCGGCGGTGCGAAGGAGAGTCCTCTCAGCATGCATTGCGTCTCTCCAACGGCTCCTTGGATGCAGACTATGCCATCTTTGCATTATTAAGGGCCTATGCATGAGGCATGCTCAAGGCGAAGCTGTTGAGTGACACAGTGATCGGCCAACAGATCACACCGTGGCTCGTGTTGACGCAAGGGCTTTCCCCGATCAAGGACACTCACCCAAAGTCAACCAGTCTGCATCGCCGGAGAAGACCACCTTCCGTCCGAAGCACAAATGCATGCTGATGCCTGGTGCTGAACCGGAGCCCGTGCCCGTCTTCCAACCGCTCAAGTCGTTCGCACGTCCCAAACAGGTGTCTGCGAGTACCTGCAGTGGGATGCTCAAGCCGTTCATGGCGGCGTCCTTGGCTGTCGTGGATCAAAGTGAGAGCGAGGATGAATACGCTCAGGGCATGGTTCATGCCCCTTCGCTGGCGACGTTCGGCTCCATCTCTGCAGCGTCTTCGCGGGCTGGATCCAAGGGCTTCATCAGCGAGTTCATCCGCCCCTCGGACAGTCCCGTGTTTAAGCGTATCGAAAAGAGAACGTTGGGCAACAAGAACAGCGACGAGACTGTCAAGAGGAAGAAGACAAGCCGAGATTTGACCATGTCATCGAGGAAGTCTCTCGAATGGAGAGACGGTTTCCTATCTCTCCAAGGTCGAGAAGGTTCTGGGCAAGTCAGACATGATGGGTGGGGACGATGTCTCTGCATACGCGGTGGAACTCGACTCGTCCGATCCCGACTCGGATATTCCGGATGAACTACAGGTCATCCTCTCGGGCCAATCAGACAACGGCGATGCATTTTCTTTCTGCTCACCCTCCTGCTGCAGCCTCGGTCCACGGCACGCCAGTTCTGCCTCAGCCGCCAGCTGTGTTCCATGTGCAGCTTACCAACGATCACAGCGTCGACATAGAGGAAGACGAAGACACTCAGAAAAGCTTTGATTTCACAGGCGAGATTCGAAGGCTGAACGAATCCGGTGCATCCGACCGCCAAAGCTTCGTCGAGCAACTTGAAAATGCCTTCCACACACCCGTCAAGGTCGATCTCAAATACGACTTTGAGTTCCTTGCCACTGCCACTGCCCCTCCCGTTCTCAAGATTCCTGTCGGGCTCAAGTCAAGCTTCATCAAGGAAAGCAAGACGTGCGAGTTGCCGAGTGCCAATAGCGACGATGAAGGCATCACAGACGTGAGGGAACCAGACTGGACACAGTTCAATATGTCGACCCTTTCTGGCACCACTGACTGCACGACCAGCGAGCCGATTTTTGAGATGGTTACGGGCTCAATGGTGCTGGAAGTCAGGGAGCCGACTCTCCTGCGTGGTACAGACAGCTTGGGAAGCTATGCGGACGACACTGGGGACATTGCCATGATGAATGTCATGAGGAGCCATTGGACAAAGAGAACCTCAGTGAATGCATTTCCACCCGTGCATCTCAGCCTTCAGATGGACAACTGAACCGATCTTTCAGATTCGGCGGCGTTCCCAAAGCAGACTTGACTCCGGAGTCCAACACCGATGATGCGGAAAGCAAGCCCCTCACGCTTTCGGATATCATTCCACTGCCATCTCACATCCGGTCTCTTTTGAACGCTTCTGCCATTGATGAGGATGATTCTGTTCTGAAATCGATCTACGAGAAGGTGTCCAATGTTCCACGGGCCCGGTTGAACTCGGATTCCAGCTCAAAGCGATGTGCTCGGGAAATTATCAATGCTCAAAGACATTCCCGTCCCTCCTCTGGTTTGAGTTTCACAGGGTTCGATTCCTTCGATGAGGTCCGGCACGGTTTCGAGTTTGGTTGAGACTGCATACCATTCTATCCTCTGCTATCCAATACGAGGCACACGAACCACAATCAGCATTCGTCGATGTTTAGTATCGCATCGGTTTCATCGTATGGCTGGGTTATCAACAACGGTGTCAGTGATCCGTTCGACTATGGCCTGCCCAGCTTGCACAAACGACCATCTTCGGAGGATATGTCCAGCTTCAGCCTGACCGTCGACACTAACCTTTTCTTTCCTTGGTTGTGCTAGGCGTCAGGTAGACAGCAATGCATCGAGCTTCTACTTCAAGGCCCCACTGCATTCATTCGGCTGAGGATACCTTCACCACCATGTCTGCTTTGCCAGACAATAGATCGAGCGATCAACAGTTCGGGAACTGGTTCGACTTTGACTCCATTTTTGACACAGTCAGGCCGTCATCTGAAGATGGTCCCAGCTATCCCGAGGATCTTTGGTCGATCAAACCAGTCAGTACACGTCTTCTGCTTCAGATGATTCGTTCTTTGGCAAGGTTGAAGTGGGACGAGCACCGTTGGGACCTGCGTTCAACTCGTTCCGGCCGGTCTCAGGCTCCATGTTGAGCACATATGCATCTGACAGCCCAAGGAAAGTGGATGACACAATCATTGGCATGAGTGTGTTTTCTGCGTGTTCCTTCACATATCTAACCAGTCTCAACAGATGCTTGGGGGTGGTCACGCTCGCCGCCAATCAATCGACGCTACACCCTGTCTGAGTCTACGGATTGAGAAGCACAAACATGCGCTGTTCAAGCCGACTCAGGGCCTTGACAGCAAGCCAGAGTACGAAGACTCGCCTAACAAAGCGAGAATCCATTGAGAAACTGTCCATCGCTGCTATCGCATCCATGTAATGGGAGCATGGCGTCGATTTCTTGCAAACTTAATCCATTGGTCTACAACTCATGACTTATGTAATGCATTGTTATGTAAGACTATATACCCACCACTTTCCATTTGTGATTTTTTGCTGGCATTGCCATTTTTCTCACTGACTTGTGTCCTGCGTTCACGCTCCTCGCACACCGTCTTCAATGTCGCAACCTCCCGAAATTGGTTCTGGGCTCACCCGCGCTCAGAAAGCAGCCCAAACTAGGAAATTGAATCAGGCAAAACGACAAGCTGAAGCTCAGGGGACGAAGACAGTGGAGTGTGAGTCGGTCTTTCTATAGAAGGAAATTCATCATTGACACTCATCAAATAAGCAGCTGCATGTCGTGTTACAAGGCGACAGGCTCAAGTGCTACTTGCCAACCAGGGACCCATCGGGCAGGCTCAAGATCAGGGTATGTGCTAAAACTAGCACCGCATGATTTGTTATATCTTACTTTCTCCTTGCCATCAGAAGCGAACACAAATCAGAAAGCCACAGGTACCTGGACACGAAAACGCCCTCCCCCAACCCCTCATAAGGCATCTGACAAGGTCAAGACTGCAAAGACCATGCAAAATGGAGCTGGTAAGGCTTTTATCCTGCGCTGAGAATTTGGTAAGCTGATCTGAACGGGCTTCAGGACTGGTCGAAAATGCAGCAGGTGCGAAACAGCAGCCGATGCAAGCACTGAGCGCGAGCACTGCCGGAAAGGGTAAGGGTGTGTGAAATCAAATTATAATATCAGGGAAATGATACTGATGGGAAATGACATAGGTGCACATCGGCTCGCTTTCTGCCGCCTGACATGGATCCTACGGATGATGAACTTTCCGATGTTCCAAGATCGGGTGTGATGGCTAGCTCTGATGGGGAAGGTCAGTCTGCCATCATAAATTAGATACTGCCTTTGGTAAATGCAGTTTTAGCTCTCTCTGATGCACCTGGCCCGTATGCCTCAGAAACCCCATCAGAGGGCGGGTTTTCAAGTGGAACGGAGTCGTCTCTACCGAACTTTGACAATGATATGGACGTTGATGGGTGGACCTCGGCAAATGAAGTAAGTTCGACTCACTTGCTCGTAAATATGCATCTTGATCAGGATAATGCTTAATTTACTATATGTAGCAATTTGTCTGGTCCACTGATTGTGACGAGAAGGCAGGAAACGAGACCATTGTGATCGAAAATACACCTCGCCCAACCTCACGATTCAGTGAACCTCTGTCCCTTGCTTCGAGTGAAGATGACCTTCCACCCGCTATCACTGTCCAGCATGCTCCCCAAAAGGCCAGAAAGATGATGAAGACGGCTACCGACAGAGGTCCGGGGAACTCTAATGTAAGCCAATGCATTTTCAAAGATATTCCGTCCGACATAATCTGACATAAACTCCGTTCGTGCAGATTCCCCCACTCAGTAGCCAATGGCACGACAGCAGGCCTGCGCAATCCAGGACTCAGCAACCGGTGGTCATGAAACTGGCAAAACCAAAAGCCCGGCCGCACAAATTGCGAAGCGAAATGCTGAGGTTTGTTGTTGTATTTATTTTTGTCAGTTTTTTTTCTAAATGATCACCTCTACTGTAAGCTTACGACCTGGAGCAACGACAATCAAGAACAGCCCAGGAACACAATGGAAATGAAGATCCTGGATGTCGACGTCAAAACTGAGAAGATGCATGCCGTCGTCAAGTTTGAAGATTCCGAAGATATGGCCTTACATTCACACGTCATACCCCAATGGCCAGCCTGGACAGACCTGCAACGGAACCCCAGTGGCAACCTGGGCATTCGACAACAGTCAGACCCACTCAAGTCCATCCTTTCCCGTGCCGTCGAATTGATCAAGCATGGGCTGGCCTTCGAGAATGCATTCCCCGAAATCGCCAAAAGTGGCCGTCAGAACAATGTGCTCACCAAGATTCGTTCAGTGGCTTCAGCTCTTCGCCACGACATCCTCATCAGGCGAATAGCCGCAGATGCGCACTATGCATCAGAATTGGCAAGCATAGTACGTATATGCTCTTTTATTGGACCGGCAGTTCTAACCCGACTATCGCTCAAAGGTTGATGCCCGAATCAACAATTTTAGATCCGATGCAAAGAAACTCATTGAACCTATTGTGAAAGACGGCTACAGCTTGTCAGAAGTTGATAATTTAGAGGAGTATTTTAGCATCGAAGGGTATATTTATCCTGTCAAGGCTAGTGATATATTTCTATTGGGGTCTGATTACTCACGATATTATTATAGGCAAATGGTAGTTTGGCTCGAGATTCACCTTACCTCCATCCGATTATTATAAAACTTCTCAAAGTTGTCTACTTCAACAATATGAAGGACTACCTGAAATGGAAGGAAGATTTTGTCATTGATGGCAAGTATGAGGTAACGAAAGCCATGGTTGCCTATGTTGCGGCTGAGGTAGGCCTTCCAAGTTGTTCTGCCAAATAGAATCAATTTCTTACAGACTATTTTAGATTGGACGTACACTTGATACACGAGCTGCAAGCATCAACCAGACCGGCCTTATCAAGCTCTACAAGACTCATCTTGACCTTTTGCAACATATCGAGAATGTGAGAAAGGACAAGTATCATAAGATAATGTCGCGGCTGTTTAATGAGGCGACGTAAGTGAGGCATTAGATATTCTGAAACACTCTAGCTAATATTCACGTCAGGAAAACTTTCATCAACTATGTTGATGGCCTCAATATTGATACAGGTGCTGCGAAGGATTTTATGGCTTTATAGGTTCAGGGTCACGTTCGCGAGTGGATTCAATTTAGGATAATTACGATTCGTCATGCCGTTTTACGACCTATTATGCCTGTTTTACTCAGTAATTGCCAGTTGTCTTGCATTCGATGTTTCGAAATTATGAGCAACAGTCATACTAATTTTTTGAAATTATTGGCACTATGCCGTGCTAACTTTTCGAAATTATCCTCTATTTACTGATTGCTATAATGAGAAATTATGTTCAAATTACCCAAACCAGAAGAAATATCGGATAACTACTGATAACTACCGATAACTTGCCAGTTATCTGATAACTGCTGATAACTTGCCGAAAATGGTACAGCGGGGGATTTATAAACAGCAATAAAGTCGTTTACGCTCTAATTAGTCAATAATTCCGGCTCATTTCCCGATTGGGTTTTTCCTGATGTATTCAGGATTGGGTTACATAAGCTATTGCGCTGACTAAGCAGAAAGCGGCAGGCGATTGGCTGAGACGGTGCAGTCAGGCCGCAGTTGAGATGGCACAAGATATGATCTTTGCAGGTGGTGGAAATTGGCCGAGCAAAGATTAGTTGGATGTATACAATTTCCGTCATAGGCGGACTCATCCCATTGGAGTAACCTGAAACAAGTTCAAACAACGGAATATCTTTCCCTCCATTTCTGTGAAGTCGGAGATTTACCTTACTTCTCCTATTGGCGTGAATTACGGTTCTTCGTCATGACCAATGACTACGCTTTATGCTCCAGGTGAATATGGTCCATGTATAAATTATTATCTACGCTAGCCAATAAGACAGAAATTCAAATATCCTAGGATACTATACAGGACGAAATTAGCGTTCGTACACGACATGCAGACGCATCAAATATTCCTATACTGACATAGGTCATAGGTTATACTCCGCTATATGTCGCATGATCATCAGCGAAGCCAGCATCTCTGCCGAGAGCACGTCATGAGATTGATGTCGTCTGAAGGGCGGGCGGTAAACTCACCGGGCGCAAGGTGACCGTGCGTTTGCTCAACGGTCAACATGCAGCCAGAGGAATCAATATACTCTGGTTCGCCAGGAACTTTCAAGTTGTAGTATGCGACGACATTCCCTCTGGCATTAGTACACTTTGGAAGCGAGCGTTAGCTCACATGCCAGAAGCCCAGTCTCCTCGCACTTACCGTCCATTCGTGGTCCTCACACATTCTCCAGCCCCACCGATATTCCTGCCCATCCAAGGCCACAAACTTGCGCGCTTTGGAACTTGTCGAAAGCTATCAGCACAGAGTTTCGTCCCAACAACGCAGAAAAGGGGCATACCTCCCCAGGACGGAAATCTTCGAAAGGTATTCCTTCATCGGCTTCGAGTACCCCGAATCAAAGCTGATCGTGCCTAGTGTGTTGTTGGGTCCGAAATCGAGTGCAAGAAGCGGGCGAGTAGATCCGTAAGAGGTGGTGCTATCATAAATCATGTACGCCGTATGCGTCGTGTCGCGCGCCGTGCATCGATAGGTCAACCGCATGCGATCGTGGAGGTCGACAAATTCCGACCCTGTGAGCTTCCCGCTCTTGTCCTCGAGGAAAAGGGCCATTGGATAGTTCGTCATCGCAAAGCACAAGGGGTGAGGGTACAGTGGCTAATTATGTTTGGACGGGCGGGGATGTTGGAACGAAAGGAAGTGCTCAGAAGGGAGGTGTACTTTTAACAGCTCCGTCGCCAGCACCAGATTACTATATGGAGGGAAATGACGAAAACAACCAGGCAGAAGATAATTAACGGACACGCGTTGCGGGTGCATGTCTGCCAGGAGAAATTAGAAAGGCTGAGGGACAGCATGCGGACACTGTAAATGGATACCCAATGTGCAAAGCCGGACATGG
The DNA here is from genome assembly GCA_011319805.1 of Macrocybe gigantea. NCBI lineage: Eukaryota > Fungi > Basidiomycota > Agaricomycetes > Agaricales > Callistosporiaceae > Macrocybe > Macrocybe gigantea. The sequence continues at coordinate 208,795 of SJRY01000004.1, read as the reverse complement.
TCAAGGTTGTTGATCGATTCGGCGAGATACGTTCGGGATACAACCGCTGGCCCGCTGACCCGATCAACGTTACAATGGGGTGGCATGCCTCCGTCCTCCTCCCTCACGGTCGGACGCAATATCTTCTGTCCATAAACTAAGAAACGGTCAAACAGCAAGCCGAAGGACGACGCTTTAATGCTGGAGCCACGGGGCCGACGAACGGTTAGAAAAGGGAATAAAACGGTCAGGCTAAAGGTACAGAATTTTTTTCCAGTCATCGGATGCCGCCCGATCTGTTGATACGACGCACCGAAACTCGGAACTCGGTGTAGGCAACATTCCTCCGCGCGGTGAAATGACGACACTTGCGCCCACATCTGTCTTTTGCGTTCTTCCATCATGCCCGGATCTTGGAACGAGGAGAAATAGTTTGAAATTGTGGGTCCATCGATAAGTGTTTCCGAGCAGCTGGACAGGAAGCCAAGATACTGTGATCTCGTGATGATTTCTTGCGGCCCACGTTCACTCAAGGCGGACGGCTTGCGGCAAGCGATGAATCGACGATGGCTTCTGGCCATTCAGCGGTAACCGAGCGAGATGATATTGCGGCGATGTTTTAGGTAAATCGGGTCGCGCTGTCACAAGTATAGGTGTGATTGAAGAACGACAAAATTGTCCGGGGATAGACAATGTTCTTATCATTTTCTTCAGACGGCGCATGGAAATGCAGTGTATTTTTGTTTTTCCTAAGATTTTGGCTGCCACTATCAGGCTCGCTAATCGCCACGTGGATATGACTCGGCTTGCATCTCTCTACAAAGAAAAAGAAATCCAGTTCCATCCAAACCGCATCGACACACATATCTCAATACACCTTCCGAGGCACAGAGATCTAAAACCCTTTCTCAAGGAATTTTTTATCGATCCGTGCGTAGTGGGCAAAAATTTTTCGTCCTAACGTCGAGGGTCGTAGGTTGACGTGGAGATGCAATATTGCAGCTGCTCTTTACATAACGCTTGAAAGGTTGAGGCGTCTATCAACTCTGTCCAATTTGACACTGAAACCTGACGACGTGCATATGAGTACGTGTTCTACCTCCTGTCTTACCGGGCAATTAAAAAAAATACAAGGCCGGTCGCCGTCGCCACTAACCAGGGAGCATTATCCTGGAAATAGTAAAAAAAATTAGTGTTCTTCTCCTTGCCCTTCCCTGAGCGTGACAGTAGATCTTGCATGGACCAGATGAACCATGCCCGGCGTTTTCCACCTGTTGGCTAGAACTACAAGACGAAAGGCGACATCGCGCCAATAATCGGCCTCACAAGATGCTTCAGCTTTTAATTTCGCAATTCTCCTTTAAGTTTAGTTCTATGAGGAAGTGAGTTCTTTCGCCTCTTGAACCTTTCGAATTCCCTACGACACGCTGCAGGTTATCAGGCACGTCGCACAACTGATGGGCCTCCATGCCCATCCCAGTAAACAAATCGCCTTTCAAGGCTGTTTCTTGCTAATTGAAACCGTACGGCGAACGTGATTTCTGCGGGCGAGGATGAGAAAAGGATAGGCCATCAACCACGTTTGTTCTGGTGTGCGGCGGTCCTGTCCATCGTGCTCCCTGGACTGCTGGCGCGTAACATAGATCACGCTAGCCGCAACCGCAAGGCTGGTAGGAAGGTAAGTAAGGCTGATCTCTGGCTCTAGCCCGCTGTTCGCCTGAGATAACCCTTTACTGTAGGTGACGAAAACGGGAAGTAGAACATAGCCAAGTGCCTCGTTCACCCTTTTCTTTCCGATTGCGTGGATCAGATGGATTCGGCGCTTATGCCATACAAGATCAATTTTCCGCATCGGGAGAATTCGATGGGCCCTTTTCTGGGTCAATAAGGCTCCTAGGCTCACCTTTTCAGCGTGCAACGTGGTAATCGGCCTGTACTATTGAAATGACTGGCCGCCAGCTGGAAATCTGGATGCCAGACAGACGGCATATCGATTCCTAAATCAAGACAAGCCACAAGGGATTTCTAAATGGATGCTAGCTCGCATCGTTCATGTCCTTTGTGGATCATCAAATTTGCACGTCAGATTTTGGTTTCTAGATTTCTCTCCTATTGTCATAGCTCAGCTATTTCGCCGCTCATCATCTTCATGCCTCAGAACGCCCGTTTTCAGCGTGGCTAGTGCAATATGACGATCGCATTTCAGTTCGCAAGGTCGTCCTTTTCGTCGGAAAAGAGAAATACCTCCGCCTCAACAAGTAGGCCGCGGAGAGAAGTGTTTACGAAGTATTGCAAGTAGGTTATTCTAGACGGTGGCGAGTGCTTTCGATGATATAAAATTTCGTATTGGTACACCACCATTTTATGAGAGTACTTTGCATGGAGAGAGCAGTAAATCATATGATGCGTGGGAAAGTTCAGCACGGGCCCCTAAGGAACGTGACCATTGTGGGAATAACCGAAAACCTGTTTGTCTCGTGCATCCAACTCTTTCGCCGCCAAAAAAAAATGAGTAAAAAGACTGCAAAGACCACTGCCATCAGTAAGGAGCTTCTCTCTTATGATCCCCGCGATATAGTCCTAGGAAAGGTTCGCGGATACCCGCCTTGGCCAGGCATGGTAAGCCCACCCTCTGCTAACCGTCGCGTCCGGCCACTTATCGCGACCCCACAGGTCGTCGATCCCGACAAGGTCCCCCACATATCCTGAAGGAACGTCCAACCAACAAGAAAACCAATTTTTACTGCGTCTGCTTCTTCCCCGCCGGTGACTAGTTGCGTCTCTCGCGTCTTAGCATCTCTCCTGTCCTCTCCCAGCTTACCCGCTCTGGGTCCCCTTCTCACGTAGTGCCTGGCTCGTTGCCAAAGATATTTCAAAGCTACAGACTCACGAGATTGAGTCGTATATTGCCGAACCCTTCAAACGATCGGAGGATCTCCTCCAAGGCTACCGCATCGCCCTCGATCCCAAGAAGTGGGAGGAGGACCGCGAAGCTGCTCTCCTCGAGGCCGCTGCTGCAGATGAGGTACAGGCAGGCGCTGGAATCGACGAGGAATTTGAGGACGAGGTGGATGAGCTTGCTAACGACGAAGATGCCGACTCTGCGGGCACAAAACGCAAATCACGCAAGAGGAAGCGCGAATCGGACGCAGTAGGCTCCCAGAAGGAAAAGAAGGCAAAGGCTAAAAAGGCTACTGCTGACGGTCCAAGGAGAAAGGCTGTAACGAGGAAAAACGGTTCCAAGTCGAAGACTATGGTCGAATCGGAGGACGAGGGCGACACTCAGGACGCCCAGGGAGAAGAGATCGGTGTTGCATCTGGAAAGAAGTCTTCTCCGCCGCCCTCGAAGAAGCAAAAACGCGAAAAAGAGGAAGAAGGCGACGATGGTAGGCCATTTTCGTCAATATTGACGGAAAATGCTGTCAGATTAACTCTATTCACTCTTATTAGCCAAGTTGGCAAGCGATCCTGAGGCAATCAAGGTCCGTGAGTGGAGGCACAGGCTGCAAAAGGCATTCCTTGGCAAGACCATCCCGAAAGAAGAGGTATTTTGCCCAATTTCGCTCTTGTTTTACATTCCTGATGCTATCTCTCTGCAGGATACACCAACTCTTGACACGCTGTTCTCCACCGTCGAAAATTATGAGTCCATGTCTGTCGCGTACCTCCAGTTCTCCAAGATTGGCAAGGTCATGCGACATATTGCTGTCCTCGATGACAGCAAGGTCCCCAAGGACGCAGAATACAAGTTCAGGGAACGCGCTAAAGCCCTTGTCGATAAATGGCACGGCGTTCTGAACGCCAACAAACCGGCGGCACCTTCCGCTGCCCCTGCCACTACTACGAACGGAAACACCGCCGCATCATCAGACGATGCTGCAGCCATCGAAGCCCCAACTGCAAACGGAGCCCCGGAAGCCGCAAGCACAGGACATCCAGCCGATGCAGACGAATCTAAGGACGACAAGGCCGAAGGCGTCACTGCCGCAACCGCCGCTATTGATCTAAACGGGAATAAAGACTCCGGTATGAGTAGCAATTTAATCATTGTCATTAGAGCTTTACTGTTGACACACTCGCTGTTTAGCTGCTGCTCCAGTGCAAGATTCTACGGAACAAGTCACGATTGACCCTGCAGACACATCAGTTCTAGCGGACGTGACAATGTCAGAAGCATGAAATTGACGGAACGGTAGATTAAATCAATTATTTTCACTTCTCGACCGGATCGTTTCTGACTTTTGACTTGGGGCGTTTTCAGCCTAAAGAATTGAAGATTATTTACGAAGAACCCATGTCGCCATCTCTCCAGACTTTTTCCCCTTTCACACCTCTGTTGTATGTCTTCCTGCTCTTCCATGTCCATTATTCGCAACTGCGCCTTTTCAGTTTCTCTAGTTATTTGTTTCGTAGCCGCCGTGCTCGTGTACTTACTGCCGCCATGCATTCTTAACCCTAAAGCTAATCGCTTCTTTTCACCCCCGCTAAATGGGCCCCGCACACCGCTTTTTCTTCGACGTTGTGTTTTTATATCGCTTGTTACCGGAAAACACGAAAGCCTTCCCCTTTTTGATCAAGTTTTTGGTCCCTTCACCGACCACTCCCCTACGGGGGATGCTCGCTTCCTCATGTCGGCGGGTGCTCTTATTGCCTGTGCCCTTCCATGTTCCTCGACAAGCTTAACGATTAAGATATAGGAAAATGAATAAAATCTTTTTTCTCCGATTTTCTCCTTGAGCCTGAGGGTTCGAGTCGGCGAAAAGCGGAATGCACATTCCCTTTGTGGTCATGTGAACTAGGCCACAGGACAGGCGCTCGAAATCTTGTGCAATTTCATTGCATTGCAATATAGCCTATAGACTTATTCTAGAAGTACGTGATATCCCAATGAGTTCCTTCGTCCTGCAAATAAAAGAAACTATGATTTAAGGGGCTTTAAACATGAAATGAGAAATGTGACTGACGCAGTAGATGTTTCCACTTGCGGCTTGCCACTGCGGAAACCCATCAGCGCGATTGGCGATCCTGGTGAACGCCGTGTGGATGTAGTTGTCCAGCGTCGTCTGGTGGCGGACGTCGACCTTGTAGCCGTTCGCGTGGGAGTAGGTCCCACTCGCGTGGCCGACTTCGGTCCCGCCTGTGATGACGAGCGAACTCACGCCCGACGCCTTCTTGAGCGTGATCACGCCATCGACGGTGCCGGAGAGAATGCCTTGGTATGACGTGCAGGTGGGGTTGTTCCTGAAAACAGAATTCATATGAACTACAGGCATGCATCGGCGATCGTAGAGGCCAACCTGTCCGTGCATCCACCGGAGGAGGAGGCGGTGATTCCGTTGGGAATGAGGCGCGCCTCAGCCTGGGCTTGCGTGAGGGGTGTGCCGCTGGCACTCACGTAGGCCGATAGGCCGAGCGCGGCAAGAACGGATGTGAACACCTGAAAAAGAAAACGAGGCAAGAGGACATCGTTACTTTACGCGAGAAAGGAGAGATCGTATTCGCACCTTCATGATGATCGTTGAAACCTAGGATTCAATGAGGGAAATTAGAAGATTGATTCAACCCACTGGCTGTTATATACGCACTTCAATTTATTCTTCGATCGTCACTCCAATAGCATGCTCCGTGATCTCGTGGAGGGCATCGTTAGCGAAGGATCCGCCATATGCACTGGTAGTCAGAGAAGCTGTCAAAGATACGTGCAGGAAGTGATGTGGGTGTGGCGCCGTGATGACAAGACGTAGAGATATTGGCTTCTAGTGTCGCATGGGCGTCTCATGGTGAAAATGCCGCAGGATCGTGTACCATTGCTCAAGGTCATTTTCAGCCCAGCTCTGAAATAAAGACCAATATTGCCTCTAACAAATCATGGAGAAGTGAACGGTCCTTGAACAAACCTGCAGCGTAGGACTCGATTGTGATTTTCGAGAACGGAACGATGTGGGGATTGCACTGTTGGAACGCATCGCAGCGGATTCGTAGGATTACATAAGGACACTACAGAAGACGTGACGGCGGGCGTCACCATCCTCAGTTGCTACGCTCACCACGCGACTGAGGACGTGTCGTAGTTTCTAACAGGTTATGCCCAGTGAAAATCGGCTCTGCACGGATCTGTGACGGAGTGTCAATATCTGCTTTGTCATGCAGTGATCGGTAATATGCTGTACGACTACAGACCCGTTCGCACTTTCCTCGAATCGTCACCACACTCGAATCGAACGGCTCATTTGATCAACATGCCAACTTGCTGGTGTAATTCCTGCCGAGGTGCGACAATGTCGCAGCAAGTTATTCGCAAACATCGCAACCGGCCGCGCGCTGAGAATATGCCTTCGCTACCATTGTTTCTCCCTTTCGCTGAGTGGTTGGAGAAAGAGCACGCTGGAAGCGAGGGGTTAGAAAACGGGCCTGGGGGTAACGGTATGGGATATAAACGACCCAGGCTGGTATGTCAGTGGTACACTAAATTCTCTTTGTAGTTTACTACAAAATCAATATCACTCTGATTCACTCATCTTAGCCTAATGATCCACATCCCGAATGCATTGGGCAGTCGAGCCATCTAGAATCACAGTCATCACAGACCGAAGGAGGCACCTTTTCTGCTGGTGTAGGTCATAGCCTCGAAAATACCGACTTCTTCGATGCGAGCAGCGGGGACGTTGAGCCCAATCCTCGCAGGAATGACGAGCACCCCACGCATCAATTACTGAATGAGCGGGCTGCCTTCGAAGAGCTTGCTGCTGCTGAACGACGTGCACGAGAGGCTGCACAACAATCTGACTCGGATGACGAACCAGTACGGAACACTTCCAATGCCGAAAATAATCCTGAGGCCCCTCGTATGCCGGAGCTGCAGGTCGATACCTTGCGCATCGCCAATAATTTCATCAAACTCATCCGGTCGGCCACTCTTGAGAACGGCAAGCTTGACGATGCAACAATTCACCGCCTCCGAAATCCTATCAACCATCCTCTCGAAATTTCGGATCCGGATGAACGGCTCTCCATCGATCTCTTTCTGGCTGTTACTGACGCATCTGAGGCCGTTTACGATGCTTGTCGGAAAGCCATTTCACGACGATTCCCTGACAGCAATATCCTTTCATATCACGACGTCAAGCAGCTTGTTTCGGAGCTGAGTGGCGTCATCTGCATTATGGACGACATGTGTATCAATTCCTGCCATGCCTTCACTGGACCTTTTTCGGACTTGGAAGCCTGTTCTATATGTGGAGAGCCCCGTTACAACCCTGTCGAACGTGCACTGACAGGTAAAAAGGTCCCCGACAACAAGCATGTACCATACCTCTGGGTCCACAAATTCAGGCACTCCGGCGTTCGAAAGCAGGTGCCGAGGCGATGCGATATCGGGATCGAAAAGTGCGCGAGGTTGATGAACTGATTCGTCAATTAAGCACCGACCACAGCCCCGACTTGGACATGGTATACGATGACATTTTCTGCGGCGCCGACTTCGTCGAACTGGCTGAGAAAGCCAAAATGACTTCGCATGACACCATTTTCGCTTTTTCTATCGACGGGGCACAACTCTATGAAAGCAAGAAGTCAGACACATGGATTGGAATCGCCACAATCTATGAAGTATCGCCTGACCTGCGCCAGAAACAAAAACGAGTCCTGCCTGCCGTCGTGATTCCTGGCCCCAACAAACTGAAGAATGCTGATTCGTATCTCTTTCGGACACTGCACCATATATCCGCATTGCAACGTGAGAACGGCGGGGCTGGTTTGCGGGTCTGGGATGCACTAGATCAGGGTATTGTGAACTCCCGCATCTTTTTCTCGCTTGGCTTAGCTGATGCACTCGGAATGACCGAGATTGATGGGCGCGTCGGCCACCATGGGGCACAAGGATGCCGTATTGGCTGTTCGATGAAGGGACGTCATAAACCGAACAGCGGCCATTATTTTGCAGCTCATCTATGTCCAAATAATTATTCGGTTACAGACTGCAATCACCCTGACATCGATATCCGAAACCTCCCTCCTCCCTCCATTGACTCTTATACTGCTAACCTGCAAAAGCTCCTCAGTTCTCCTGATCAAACAGCCTATGAAAAGAATCGCAAAGAAACGGGAATAAGCAAGCCCAGCATTTTCAGTGGGCTTGACAGTAATCTCATGCTTCCTGTCCCACTCTGTTTCTCGCTCGATCTCATGCACCTCCTGTCCCTGAATATTCCAGAACTTCTGATCCAACTATGGCATGGTTCCATCAAATCAGCTACTGATTCAGATCCTTGGGACTGGGCCACCCTTGTTGGCGAATGCTGGATTCATCATGGAAAACTAGTCGCGGCAGCCGCACCCAACTTCCCGTCTTCATTTCATCACCCTCCTCGCAATCCTGCTGAAAAGATTTCAAGTGGTTACAAAGCGACCGAGTACTTTTTGTACATCTATGGGCTTGGTCCTGGATTCTTTCGAACGGTTCTTCCCCCCAAGTATTGGCAAAATTTTTGCAAGTTGGTTCGTGGTGTCCGCATCATCACCCAACGTCGTATTACTGGATGCCAGCTCCAAGAGGCTCAGCACCTCCTTGTACAATTTGTCGAGGAGTATGAATGTCTCTATTATCAACGACGTGTCGAGCGCCTCCATCTCTGCCGACCATCACTTCACACGCTCCTCCACGCTGCCTCTGAAGTGGTCTGCGTTGGACCGGGCGCCTACTCCACACAGTATACCATGGAACGGACGATTGGTGACCTGGGTGAGGAGATTCGGCAACCATCAAATCCATATGCAAACCTGGCACAACGGGCCTTGCGACGATCACAAGTCAATGCCCTCAAGATCATGTATCCAGAGCTTGATGACACGGCGACCATGACCTTTCCCCGTGGTGCGATTGATTTTGATGGTCAATTTGTTTTTTTACGGCCACGCGAGAAATATGCAACAAACTTGATTGGTGCAGAACTCGAAGTTATTTCCTCGCGATTGAACATATCTCGAGTAACTCGTTGGGGTCGTTGCAGCCTTTCTAATGGACAGATTGCCCGAAGCCTTTGGAATGAGAAACGGCGGACAAAACGAAATATCCGCATAACAAGAAATGTGAAGGCAAGTTCAACATTTTTACATTTCTCTTCACTTCATTGTACTTAGATCATATTTAGATTCAGCTAAACGGACAAATAACATTCGCCGAAGTACAGTTCTTCTTTATCACTGAGTCCGACGTAACTCAACAACAAACTCCGTGGGCACTTGTCTCCATATACTCCGCGCCGGACCAGCAACTCCTCGCAGAATCCTTCAATACTCTCTGGGCCTGTCGATATATGGGTCCTGCTCATCTTCAAGTCATCCCGGCATCGTCAATCCTCTCAGTTGTGGCAATGCAGAAACTTCCAGCATTTCTGGAGGAGCCAGAGGACAGGTATTTCGTCGTTGAGAAATCCAGCTTGGAGGATGCTTCATTCAATGGCTATGTAGAACCAGTAGACCAAGATATATAGTGTTTTCATCGTACAATGTATCAATGCAACCAATATCCTAAATCTATGGTCGCATCCAAGTTGCGTCACCCTCTCACGTGCACTACACCATCCTTCCTCTACAACGACGACCTTGCTCACCAACAACAACGACGGCAACCGTTGCCTATCACCACCACAACTGTCATGGCTGCCAGCTTTCCCAGCTCTGATGATTTCAGCTTTCCTTACCACTCTGGGCCGTCCAGTGACTTCAATTTCTCTCTGCACACACATCAGGTGAATTTCGTTCTTTGCGTTCGTTCATGTGAATAACAAGCTTTTCCTCACATGAAGCATGCCAGAAACACCTTTGGTTCTCATTCCAGTCCAAGCAGGCCCTCGGTGTGTCAATGGAGCTTCATCAAAATTTAGTGTTGCATACTGACATTCGTATCATGCAGCCTATGTTCAATTATGGTGGTTCTACATCCATGGCAGCCTCGACCTCCCCAAATGTGCTTACAGATGTTGGAAACAATGCATATACAAAGCTATTGGATGCATACAAGCAGGTACAGTTGGAGGCGAAGCAGGCGCAGATGGAGGCGGCATTTTACAAGTAAGCACGTTCATCAGATTCATTTCCTTCACTTATCTCCTCACTTTCAGAAAGGAATATGTGTCTCTCCGTGAAGCCATGATGAATAATTGGTCCATGATGCCTGCCCAAGCAGGCCGACCCCAACCATCTTCAGCGGCTCCCTCCACGTCGCTCAAGCTCGAAATCCCAAGTGCGCTCATTCTGCCTGATGCAGAAGATTACCCTGAGGTTCCATATTGGACTGTCGATCAATGGGATGACCATTGCAGGAAACGGAGCGACGTTGGTAAAACTACTGACCGGCTCAATTTTCTCACAGATGAGGATGGCCACCCTGTTAGCGACGAACGGCGCGCAGAGATCACAAATCGTGCAAAAGTCCTCTGGAACGAACTCCAGCAGCAAAACCTTGCGCCAGACACATGGAAAAAGAGGACTCACCAAGCGGAGCGCTACTTCAATCACACAATGATGCACACATTTCCAGAACTCAGTTATGCTGCGGGAACATGGAAAGTGGAACGATTTGCCACTGTCCGCTATCCGGAGTGGTGTCGGACGAGGCGCGGTCAGGCAAAAGGTACGTCGTATTGAACTATTTCGTTTTCCCACTTCTAGGTTCTCTTGCAGATGTCAAGCCATTGAAACGAGAGCCTGATGAAAGGTCTCCCATCCGAGAACGCAAGAAGCACAGGAAGTGCAGCTCAACGCCTCCTCCGAATGCCATCGTCATCACCATTGACAATGTTGACGATGACCCAACAAAGGTGACAAAGGCCAACTCACCTCCTCAGGCCACCGCCAACACTGCCACTCCCATCACTCCCACCTCCGCCATCACCGTCACTCCCACCATTGCCATCGCTCCCATCACTCCCACTGCCACCATCGCTTCCATCACTCCTACCGCCATCATCGCTCCTATCACTCCTGCCGCTGCCATCGCTCCCATCATCGCAAAGCAACCCGAGCCCACCCAGCTACCTCCTGTGCCAGCCCAGGTCACCGAGATGAGACCCAAGTCACCGGAACCCACAAGTCATCCATATTCTGGCATAGACAAGGAGAAAAGCGGAGCAAGCGTATTGGAAGGTGCTACACCTCCCGAAATCAGCTCGGCGGGACCTAGGATGGCGGCGGTTGAAGGGATGGCAGTAGTCGAAGGGGCAGTAGTAGTTGAAGGGACAGCTGTGGTTGGAGAGACAGCGGCTGTCAAACCAATGGCGGAAATAGGTGCGACTTTTCGATTTATGGAGTACTGACCATTGTTATATCCTTGCAGGCCAACCCGGGAACGCGACGGCGGCTGTGGCTCCAAACACCTCGCCACCACTTGAATCAACACCTGGGGTAATCCTGCCAGCTCGGCGAACCCTGGATCCGCTGTAAGTGGCTTGCTCCCTCTTTTACTGTTTCTTACGTCTTCCTCGACCAGCATGGGACTGTCTATCCCATCTGCAGCCATCGAAATACCACCACCATCTGAAAGTGCCGTCGCAACGTTGTCCAACACAAAAAAAGCGGCCGGAAAGCCATTCAAGCCAAAAGCTGGTTTGAATACCGCTCGGTAAGTCTTGATTTTGCTCAAATGACATGAAAAGTGACCGAAGTGCCTTTAGTAACCTTTTCGCCATCGATTACATGCAGGAGCACCCCGAAATGACCGCCGCAGCCTTCTCAAAGTTGTGGAAAGACCTCGACAAGGAGATGAAAAAGGTGCGTCGTCAAAACTGTTATATTGATAGGACCTAGGTTGACAATCACGAAATCTGCAGAAATATGAAGCTCTCGAAAAGGCCAAAAAACAAGGTGCAGCCTCGAAATCCAAGCCGACGACAGACAAGAATGTCGAGGAAGCCGCCCCATAGATGTCGTGCATTTTTTTTTCATTCATTGTTGAGTCCTGCTGAAATTTTCTTCATAGACGGACTTAGCAAAAGTGGTCGATTGGGTACGTGTATCGGTATTGCAGGAGGAGTGCAGGAAAGGGCCGACGGACTCCGATAATTACTGTAGATTACTGTAAAATACTGTAGAGCATTCTGAAAATGACAATTATGCGTATTCCTGAATACTACGGATGACTGCAGATAGGAACAGAAGATTTCTGAGCTACTTCGAAAACGAGTGCAGGAATTTGCAGATGTAAATCTGCACGCCTTATCCCGATCGGGCATCCTCTGCATTCCACCATCCTCCCGAATATTCCCGTTCGTCGCAGATCACTGCAGATCCGATTGTCACTGGGGGTTATGGGCCATCTGTAACTATCTCGCGTCCTCTGCAATTCCCTTTGTGCACCTCCATCCGTGTCCTCTCCATTTAGGTCCCTCGTTGTATGCCCGCCGCGACTCGCAGTCACGGCCCTGTTTTCTTCCACGAGCTTCCTCCGCCTTCTCGCGCCTCGCGATACCGTAGCATGCCTGAATCCAGTTCCGACTCTGGGCCTTCAACCCCTCTGCCTCCGCAGGGACCTGCTCCCACACCCCTTGCCAGCGACATCACACACCCCTCTGTCACCCCTGAAAGGATCTCTGATAGCAGCTGGGGCTCGCATGCTGAGCTCAACCTCGATAGCGGCAACTGGAATAGCTGGAGCAAACAAATGCTCCGCACTCTCACGTTGAGCAATGGCCTCGACGAATATGCGCTCGGAACTATCCCCCGACCGCCTCTAGAAATCGAACCGCGCGCATATAGGAACTGGATGCGGAACGACAACCTCGTTCGTGCATACATTTACTCCAAATGCTCCCCCGCCGAATTGAAACTCATCGAGGACAGCCCCAGTGCATGCGAGGCTTGGACCAGCCTCATAGCACGGCATACAAAGCAAGGACCTGTTGTACAAATGCGCCTCATCCAGGAAGCCTTCACCATTCGCTATTCACGAGCTACCCCCTTCGCGCAGACAACTAACAGAATCCAGGACATCAATCGGCGCATCTGGGAGATGGGTGCCCCCTCCGCCGAGGACTTTTGTGTCATCTTGATGCTGTTCGCCCTCTCCTCCCCTGATATGCACACGATTCGAGACGCGGTGATCAGTGGCATCTCGGGCGCTTCGCATAACAACCCCTTCACGTCGTCGCACATCATCCAACATCTGGAACTCGAGCAACATGTTCAACGCCGTGAGGAGGAGGCCATGACTGCACAAAGCTCAATCCGCTCTCGTGCCGTCTGCACTAACTCGAACTGCCGGGAACCTGTCGGCCATACTTTACCCTTTTGCATCAGAAAAGGAGGCGGAATGTTTGGACATACAATTGATGAAGCGAAGAAGGCAGCTCGAGCAGCTCGAGGGAAGAAACCCGAAACACAGGACCAGAAAGACGGACAGACAAAGGATCAAAAGGCCACCCCCAGCATCTCGTCACAGAATATCACACCATACAAACCCAACCGACGCGTATATTATGACATGAATAACCGTGCCTACCTCGTGGACATGGACACCAACTCTATTGAACACCTCAGCAACATCCCTCCCCCACTACCTGCCGCTAGCGCCATGCCTTCTGCCTCTATCGTCGAAATCAGCAATCTCGCCACTGAATCCTTCGACGACATTGTCAAGGATGCGATGACTCCGGCTGACATCATCGAATACGCGGCGACTGCCTGGCTCGACGTTCAAGGTGAACTAAGAAGCTCTGTCAATTGGACGGTGATGCAACGGCCATTTGACATGAGTGGTATCACTGTCTCCACTTTACCGCACCACCTTCGATGCACACCGATTACAAACGACAACTGCCCCTTCCTCATTGATAGCGGCTGCACCACACATATATCACCTGTCCGCTCCGACTTCCTCGCGCTACGCCCTATACAGGACAGAACTGTCAAGGGCATTGGTGGATCGTCCGTAACAGCAGTCGGCATTGGCTCCATCCGCTTAACCATTGCGAAAGGTTCAAGTATCACCTTGGAGAATGTCCTGTACATCCCGAATGCCTCTGTACGACTCCTCTCTGTTGGTGAATTGGTTGACAGCCTTCCGTGCAGAGTTCTTTTCGACGACACTGGTGTTCGCCTTGTCGACCGCTCTGGTGGTCATATCGCGTCTGGTTCCCGTCTCGTTTCCCGCAACAAAAACCTTTATGCTCTTACACACTGGGATCATTTCCTAGTCGAACACTCCTATAGCGCCCTTCAAAAACCGACTCTGGCTACCTGGCACAAACGTCTCGGTCATGTCAACTATCAATCCATCATGGATCTCTCGAAAAACAACCTCTCGTCAGGTATGCCCATCAACCTCTCCACTCGCCCGGACAAATGTGAACACTGCATCATGGGGAAACAGGTCCTTTCCCGTGTTCCAAAGTCCCGCGCAGGAGATCGTTCTGACAGACGACTGGGAATTGTTTGGGTGGACCTTACTGGCCCAGAGGCTGTTTTGTCTACGACACATAATAAGTACCTCATGCACATTGTCGACGACTACTCTTCCTTTGTTTGGTCCGTGCCCCTTAAGGAGAAATCCGATGCGTTACCTGCCCTCCAGATCTGGTCTAGAAAAGCTGAGGCATCCTGTGGTCTCCGTGTTGGTGTGTTCCGTCTAGATCATGGTGAAATTGCAGCCAGCAGCGATTTTAAGAGTTGGTGCGATCACGAAGGATACATGTTCCAAACTTCCGCGCCCCACACCTCGGCTCATATTGGGAAGGTCGAACGAACACACAGGACTGTCATGGGACGGGCTCGGGCCATGCGCCTTCAAGCCAACCTCCCCGCCTTTTTATGGGATGAATGTGCCCGCACTGCTGCCTATCTTGGCAACCTCAGCCCGAGTAAAAGTCTGAAAGTGACGCCTCACGAATTATGGTATGGCAGCCCTCCTGACCTTTCTCCACTCCGTGAGTTCGGCTGCTGGGCATTTGTCTTAATACAGGATAAACACAATCCGAAAATCTATGCTCGCTCCTTTGAATGTGTCCTGATTGGTTACTCCGCGTCGTCAAAAGCATATCGTTTATACCACCGCGAATCGCACCACATCATGGAAAGCTTCAATGTACAATTCATCGAAAGCCATGAAAGCCTCCCGCCTACCACAACACCCCCGCCACACCACCCCCGGTGTCGATTGAAGATGTCGATGATGTGGATGCCTGTTCCCATCGTGGGGATAGCTTACCCCCGAACTCTAGCATAATTCTGGAGGAAGCCTCCTGCCCTCCGACTGACTCTGACTCTCATCCTGATGTTCGGCGCTCACGGCGCCAACGAGTTCCTTCTCAATGGAAAGCTGCCTGTGAAGGGGCCACATATTCTTCTCGAACTGAGCGCGCCATTGAGGAGAGCAGAGAAGCAGGAAAGCGAATTAAGCAAGCCCGCCATGCAGCCAAAAAGGAGAGATGGAAAGAGGTCCTTGCCTCTCGTATGGACGACGAATTGGACATCAGCGAAGCATTCGCTGCATCCATCGCTGAGTCCGTTGACATGCTTTCGAATTCTACGGACCCTACGACCTTGAAACAAGCCCTAAGCAGCACCGATTGCGAACACTGGAAGGCCGCGATGCAGGAGGAGCTCGAATCGCTTAAATCAATGAATGTTTACAAGCTTGTCCCACGGTCATCAGTGCCTGCGAATCACAAGATCTTGGGCAGCAAATGGGTTTACCGCTTGAAGCGAGATGGGAACGGAAAACCCACGCGCTACAGGGCACGACTTGTTGTCAAAGGCTACGAACAGGTATTTGGTCAAGATTACGTTGACACCACATCACCAACAGTACGGATGGAGTCTCTACGGGCAATCCTTCACACTGCAGCGGCAAATGACTGGGACGTTGAACAAGCGGATGTCAAAGGCGCCTATCTGTACGGCCTCTTGCCCAATGGTGAAACCCTCTTCATGTGGCAGCCCGAGTGCTTCGAGGACCCTGACAATCCAGACCACGTCTGGGTACTACAGCGCGGCCTCTACGGCATGAAGCAGAGTGGTCGGATTTGGAACAAGACTCTTGACAAAGCCATGATCTCCATCGGCTTTAAGAGGCTCCAGTCTGACCCTTGCGTATACTGGCGGGATGACAAAGATGGACAAATCATTGTTGGTGTTCACGTTGATGATTTTCTGTTCACGGGAGAGGAACCCGCACGCACAGTATTCAAATGGCAACTGCATGATCTCTGGAAAATCTCGGACCTGGGTGAGGCAACATTCCATGTCGGCATTCAGATCCGCCGCGATCGCGAAAATCGTACACTTCATTTATCCCAGACAGCCCTGATTGATCGCATTGTTTCCACATTTTGCCCTTCTGGTGCCTTGGTTTCCACGCCCATGGATAGCAATATCAAACTCGAGCGCCCGCCTTCATTGCCGCTTTCCCCCACCGAAATCGCTCACTTGAAGGCTCTCCCTTACCGCTCCCTTGTCGGCTCCCTCATGTACGTCGCAGTTGGCTCCCGACCAGACATAAGCTTTGCAGTATCCAAACTTGCCCAATTCCTGGACTGTTACCGTGACGAACACTGGACGGCTGCTTTACGAGTTGCACGATACCTGGCTGCCACTCGTGATTTCGAACTCACATTGGGAGGACCTGATGCTCTCACTCTAGCCGGTTTCTCTGATTCTTCTTATGCAGACTGCCCTGACACTCGTCGATCAACAATGGGCTATTGCTTCTCCCTAGGTTCCGGTGTTATTTCCTGGTCATCACGTAAGCAAAAAACTGTCTCTTTGTCCTCCTGCGAAGCGGAATACGTTGCTATCTGTGAAGCTGCTCGGGAACTCTCATGGCTGAGGTCGCTTCTCGGGGAGACTGCTCTACTGCCACCTGGGGCACCAACCCTGTTCTGCGACAACAATGGCGCTATGGACCTGGCGAAGGATCCGGTCTTACACAGCCGCAGCAAACATATCGACATCAAATATCATTACATTCGTGATCAAGTCGAGGCAGGCAAGATCGAGATCGCTCGCATTGACTCAAAAAACAATGTTGCCGATATCTTCACTAAGCCGCTCTCGCGTGACTCTTTCGAACGCTTATGCAAAATGTTAGGGGTGTCGGGCTGAGTTTGAGGAGGAGTTTTCTCTGTGTGCCTTTTTTTTTTCTCTTTCCACTCGCCGCGATGAGGAGGAGTGTTGGAACGCATCGCAGCGGATTCGTAGGATTACATAAGGACACTACAGAAGGCGTGACGGCGGGCGTCACCATCCTCAGTTGCTACGCTCACCACGCGACTGAGGTATGTGTGCCCGCCGTTCATATCAGTCTATATAGCTTACAGTTTACCTACAGGACGTGTCGTAGGTTAGTATTAGAGTTGCTACGCTCACCACGCGACTGAGGACGTGTCGTAGTTTCTAACATGCACGTGCAACGGATGAGCTCCGTGGAGGCGAGGTCTGATTATACTTCATAGACATCGAGAGTAGCACGGGTGTCAACCATTTCATTGATTCGTTTGAACGCCAAGAGAAGAATATCCGTCAGTTGCCACTAAGTACGAAACGTGAGGCGATCGTGGCACGTGCTTCAACGCGTGACGCCACCTTCCGTTGCTCGGCCTAGTCGGTTGACGAGGCATCCCAGAGAGTCCGCCGTACCTATACTTATATTAGCTTCAGTGTGGCGTCGTTGCCTGGAATCTCTTAAGATTAGTTCAGGAGCTTCCACTGCAGCGCAACATGTGGAAAAGCACAACAATTCCAGTGATGATTTAATCAGGATGAATCCACGACTATACAAAATGTTCTTGGCATGTACGTGTATCGCTAACTTGATGCATCACATCACTTATCGGTTTGGAAACGTCATAACTCTTAGAAGTATGTGATATCCCAATGTGTTCCTTCATCCTGTATCCGATGAATTAAGATCCTTCAATCACATAAATAAAAAGAGACGAACGCAGTAAATGTTTCCGCTGGCAGCTTTCCATTGTGGATATCCGTCTCCTCGGTTTGCGATCTTCTTGAACGTTTTGTGAATGTAATTGTCCAATTTCGTCTGATGCTGAACGTCGACCTTGTATCCGTTCGCATGGGAGTAGGTTCCACTTGCGTGGCCCACCTCAGTCCCGCCTGTGATGATGAGCGAACTCACGCCTGACGCTTTCTTCAGCGTGATCACGCCATTGACGGTTCCAGACAGGATGCCGGAATATGACGTGCATGATGGGTTACTTCTGAAAAATCAATGTCAATCGAATCCAGAATCATCGGACGTCATTGTGACAGACTTATTTGTGCATTTGCCAGAGGAAGATGCTTTTATTCCGTTGGGGATAAGCCGGGCCTCTGCTTGAGCTTGAGTGAGATGCGTGCCGCTCGTGATCAGGTATGTTTGTAAACCAAGAACGGTGAGGACATATTCGAACACCTGCAGAAGAAAATGAAAAAGAATTGCCTTCAATATAGACAAATGGTGCAGGACCGGTTACTCATGCCTTCATAGTAACTGTGGTAGATAGCTAAAGTGAAGAAACAAATGGAATGGTGAAAACGTACCAGCTCATATTTACAGCTCGATTTATACTCGATCGTCCCATGCAAAAAGTGTGGTCCATGGACCCGTGGATAATAGAAGATCTCTAATATGAAGCCCAGCAGAAGAACGCTGTCAATCCTGCATACGCGTGATTGAATGTGGCGGATCGAGAGCGGCCTTGGTGGTGTAGTGAAGATAAGATGCTACTTGATTTGAGACAATTGGACGAAACAAATTCACTTACAATGAGCAATCAATACAAAGAGGACGTTAATACGCATATGCGCCCACAAGACCTATAGCTTCAGCGCGTTAGAAAGAGAATCAGCACTCAAACCAAGAACAGCTCGACGGACAAAGAGCCTCCGTGTAAAGAAACTCCTGAAGACATCGATGGAGATAGGTGTGGCGTCGACGTAAAGATCTGTCGTCTATTCGGTTGGAAGTTAGAAGAAGACTTCATGTCAATGGCCTCGGTGTGGACGAGACCTGTTTTTTCTTGGATCACGTGTGAGGCGATGGAACAAACACCATGGCCAGGCGATCACCCACTCCTCCACGCGGTTCTTCATGGAATGACTCAAGGTGTCGTAAATTCGCTATTCTGTAGCTTCCAGGCATTTTTCGCGAGTAAGAAGAAACGAGGAAATCCCACTCTGAAACAGAGGCGGGAATGACACCAGGCGGGGCATCATGGTAGGAGCCTTTTTCGTTGATTCCAGTGCCGATGATAAAGTGATCTAGCCGGGACTTTTGGACCGCGTCTTACCGCCGACGGCATTCACGTTTGATAGAGAATCGTCATTTATGACACAACATACGGCAACATCAACACCGAACCTCGTGTTCTGTTGACAGATCTGTCCATGCTTCCTGCAGAGCGCTCTTACCATGTGTTGTTCTAGGCCATGTGTTCTCTGCCTGTGATCATTTTCGTCTGACGGACCTGCCGTCGAATACAGTATGGTCGGTGCTCCGTCTTCTCATGAATCGGTCCAGTCCAGCTGTATCAACTGTTTGGACACACAGATGCAATAACGCGCCCAAAACTGGCTGTTCACATCAACTTTTCGAGCTCTTGTTTCAAAGCTGGAGATGGGCATGCTACTGCCTTGGCGTGGGATGGATAATGGAGGTCCGTCTCTCCGTCTCACATGCTTTACATGAAATTCACCGCCGTTGCACGTCTAGACACAAGATATCGATCAAAATTCGGCATCGAAAGCTTTCCCGTTTAGGTCGGTGCTCCGCGATGTCTCTTCGGTCGTCGTTCTTCAGGGTGTCGCGCGCGTTAAGTACTGTCAAAACACAACAAACCTTGGTGTGGTCTTTTGCCACTTCACTCCCGAATGGGATGGAGCTTGGACCTGAATCTTGATTCTTTTGAAGACGGAGGGCATACAGCACCAGTACCTGACCCCCGTCTGCATCCCAGAGCTAATGAAGCAGACACGTCCAATCAAAAATTGCATCAAGTTCGCCTGCTTGCATCTTTATCTCTTACGATACTGCGTATCAAAGGGTTACATTTCACTCTGAGGCGCCTACAGGCTGTCCTCTGTGCGGCTTAATTGTCCTACTGGACTCGTCGATGACCTCGCTCTCGGCGTATGTGTCAACAAACTCGTATGATAGAGCAAAGGGCAACGAAGTTTTCAAGGGATCCTAGCGTCGTATATTCATAGGCCAGGCTCAAACTGTCACACTTTTGAATGAAGCCAGCGGCGACGGAGAAATTGATCTCTACGCCTTTCTGACGCTCACCCTTGCCGAAACGCACAATAGCCGCCATTTACATTGAGCCAAGCTATCCGCCAGTGCCGGAAAGATGTCCATTCTCTGTGAACTGCCGCGCCCTATGTGCAAGACGAAAGCCGAAGAGAAGATATCCGGCGTGTTCCTTGTTATAGTTTCTCGCTCACCGCCCTTCATAATACGGAAAGATAGCAAGGTAAAACTTGAATACATTCCAATGAAGGCCCAAGATTGGGCAACGTCAAATGGGCCAAGCGATGTTGGACTGCATTTCCTTTCGTCATCGCTCATTTTACGACAGCCCGTTACCGGTTTAGTGAATCATAAAGGGCATATCGATGATAGCAATGCCCAGCTCCTTGCAAGCCTTCGAGCTTTGACATTTAGCGCCATTTGATTGTCCCACTTCAATGGCATAGCAAGAATTGGTTGAACATTTGCATAACTTACCTTATGGTTTCATAGAGATGCGACATTGGACGTGGAGGATTATGATTATATAATCTTCTATTCCGGCGAGCATGCTGTTGGTTTCCTGATTGGTGCAGGATCAAGTCATGCAGAGCTCTTACACAACGACGTGCCTGGGTTTTGGTTTCCACTGTGGTCCTTCTCAGCTTTCGCTCCTTTATCATAGCCTTTCCGTCACATCGTCTTGAACAATGGAGACACCGGCCGGGAGGGTGCATGCTGCCGGCGCGCTGGCACTCACACCTAGCACATCTACAGCAATTCTGACGACCGGTAAAGAATCGTCCGGACGGCAGGGATCACAGCAGAGCACCGGGCCTGTACTCTCGCTTGATACAGTGCCACCCTCCAAGTCCGACGTCAACGTTTTGGCCACGAAGGAGCTAAGTCCGGCCGGTCCCATTGACTTGACTTCCGCCACAACGGCAGAGCTCTATGAAAGTATCCAGCAGGTGCAGAGCACTCACAGTCCCAATGGCAGAAAAAATCGTAAGATTCTGTCACCAGCAGCCAATTTGCGCCAACGGGTGATCGAATCCAAGGTTGTCAAACAGTTCAAGCAGCTCAATAATCGGAACCGCCACCACAATGACAGCTACGGCCCAAAGCACGGCTCCAATGTAGCAGAAAATGCGAAGTCTTCTTCGTACAGCGACCGACCATCTGCTGCATTGGTAACACCTTTGCCTGAGGAGATGGATCCCGCACCAACCTTTGTTGACGACGCAAACCTATCCAAGGCCCCTGCAGGTGTTCTTCCGACTCAAGCACCTTTTTTCGACCAGCATCCTTCTTCTCCTGCTGCGTCTCAGCCACTGAGTCAAGGTGAACGAAAGGATGGAGATTCGTCTACTCCCGTTTCGCCAACCACTCTCGCGTACAAGATCAAAGCAGTAATTGAGTCACTCCCCTCGATTTCCTCACCTTCCGATCCCTCGCCTCCGCCCAAGAAAATTACTCCGAAACTTCCCAAGCAAGATCCCGAGACCGGACGCCCCATCCCTCCCGAAGTACCCCTGGAAGAAGGAGATGGTGATGATGATTCAGGGAAGGACAAGAGCCTTTTCAAGATGCTTTGGAGTGCAACGATCATGAATGGCGGTAAAGGTCACGGAGACTCCCAAGTAAGCGTTTGGAGCATTTTGGAGAGTCTCGGAAAGCCACCGCCATCCACTTCCGATCCCATGCCTGGCGAACGTCGGGATATTCCGAAACCTGCGCCAGGCGGTGGAAAGACCCCAGGCGACGATGATAACGACGTCTCACGCGACCCTAATGCTGGGAATGGAGACGACGACGATAATGGAGGAGAGATTTTCTCGGACGGCTCCAGCGTGATGATGTACTCCCCTCTTTTGCCCACCAACTCTTCCCTTGTGGAGCTTGCCGATTATGTTGGCCCTAACGGCACAGTCAGCCCTGGCCATGGTGCTTATCTTGATCTCGCGGCCGGTGAAGTCGTTGCTGGTGGTAATGCCAGTGTGGTTTTGGACGCGCACGCTAGAGCTCCGGCTGATTCTTCCGTATCATCTGCCACAACTATCGATGAGACTGGAAACCAGGCGTCTCCATCCGGTCCTCCTGAAAGCGTTCCCGGTGGCATTTACGGATGGTGGAAGTGGTCTGTTGATTATCTGAACATGACCTGGAGCCCTGCTGCTCAAACGGGTGCTTCTTCAACCGCAGCCACAGAAGATGTCAGTGTCACAGCAACAACTAGTACAACGGTCATTGAAGCGAGTACCGCATCGGGAACCACTTCTACTCTACCCATATTTGAAGAGCAAGGCGCGGGATCCAAGTCTCCTGTTCGATTGTCACCAGGTAGTCCGTTGCGGTGGCCTAACCGAACTTCAAAGCCCAGGGGGAGCGGAGGGAAGGGCTTGATATCTGATGCCGGCGACAATGGTGGAAAGATTATCTGGGTGCCTTCAACGACGAAGCTTTCATTCCAAGCAATGTGGTGGGGTTATCGACTGTACGCTTTTTCGCCATCCGTCTATGCCACATTCAAACTTATAGAGCTACAAGGTATCTTCCCCCGCCAATTATGGAAATTTTGGATGACAAACAACTGGAGGCCGCGAAACGTGCGGCGTTGATCACCTCTGCCCTGACGTGGTTCTTCTCGCACATTCCACTTGAAGCGCTCCCTATCGCGGTCCGACCGGCGGTAGCTCTGCTGCAGACGTTGGTTCCGTACATTGGGTATATCGGCACCTTCATCTCCTGGAGCTGGAGCACGATCAAGAGTTATGATACAGGTAAGCCTTGTTTTTCATACGTGTAGGCATCTTGCTCAACCTGGAAAGGCTGGGGTGTCATTTTGACTGCTACTTGGCTACTTCCCATAGCGCTTCTTCCGGGGACATGGGAGGAGCGTGATTTCCCGACGTCTCTTCCTCCTCCTCCACCGCCCGATTTACCTACATCACCTCCGCCCGCACCCCCTTCCCCTTCCGCACCTCCTCCAACTACTTCGGATCCTGCAGCCCCCGAACCGGAGCCCCTGCCATCGATACCCATCCCCCCAACTCCTGTATCCTCGACCACAGTAATTTCGCAGACAAGCGTTATAACAATAGAGACGACTAGCACTGGGCGGCCGAAGACGATTACTTACTCACCGACATCCTTGTCGCAACCGCTCCCCGGCCCTCCGCTACCTCCGGCACCTAGTCCACCTACGATTCCTCTGCCCATGGAAGCACTCTTGGAGACGGACACGGCGACAGCGCCAGAAACGCTCATCCCTCCACCGGCACCCGCTCCGAAGACCATTCCTTTGCCAGATCTCAACACGGATGCAACCGGGGGGCCTTTCGTATTCGGACTTCCCGGGTTCAGAAGGAAAGGAAAGAAGCACAAGAACGATAAAACAGGGAAGACAAAGGAGAACACAGGTGAAAGGAAACGTGTAAAGAAGGACGGAAAAGATAACAATCCAAGGGCTCGCAAGGCCAAGGCCCCAGAAGCGAGCCATCAGGCCGGTTAAGTCTCATCATGCTCTGCACTCTTTTGGGCTTATGAATACCTTGCGATTTTTATACCCTTCCTGTTATCCTACTCAGACTTGGGATGCCTTGTTATGACTTTGTATATGACCTGATGTAACGACTCCTCCTTACGAATGCATGATTCATTGATCCTGCATGGTGGACAACTGTATGTCGTCAGCACAAGGTCGCGAAATGAAACGTCCCTTAAAGTCTGCAATCGTATTCCAAGGTTCGAACCTACACAGCCACCCACGCGTTATTTGGCCACATACAGTATCCTTATCAGCAAATTCTGACTTGTTAGCGGTAAACATACGACCAGGCATTTTTTGTTAACATCCTCCAGAGTCGATTCCGACACATCGCATCCATTGTCCTATCCAGCGGTCAACGATGCGGACAATGCCAACATGCCACATTCCTTCACAAGACTGTGGTTGGGCGGACAGGCTGTTGGACGTAGGCAGGGACCGAAGGGGCGCGTGGATGCGAGAATCTAGGACAAAAATAGTGTGTCTAGGACCACGAGGTAGTCGGGAGCCCGACCCGACCTCCAACACAGGCTGTAGGCCCACTACACATTGTGTTGGGCACTTGACACAGGGAAAGGAATGGTGGGCATCGCGAACATCCCCTTCGGCCATCTAGTTAGCTAACTTAATCAACCCATCACTCGCGCCGAAGTTTGGTTCAAGATCATGTTACTCATCCATTTCCTCCTGATCACAGAATATACATAACTGTAGGTGATGTTTAAATACAGGGTTTGACGACCACATCCTTGGCCTGTACATTTTACTAGAAGCGGTGAAAAAAGGAACCACGTCCACGGTCAAACCCCGATCACAACGGTCCTATCAGTTTCTGGTACCTGTATTCACTTGCCATGCCTGACTTTTTTGCTCACCACCGTTGGACTTGAGGGTTCGAGATCTCAAGATCGACTGGGTCAGGACCTGTGTAGTCGCCTTTCGATGGGACATTTTTGCTGTTGGGAGACCGGTCCCAGGTAATGCTCGTTGCGCCATCCTCCACACCGAAGGAACGCAGCCTGTCCAGATCTTCTTGGCGCTTATCTAGTATTAACTTCGATTCCGCCTCTTCTTGCTCAGATGGTTGGTGAGCCTCCAAGGTCCGAAGCATGTCATCAATGACCTCGATGAAGAAATCATGGACGTTTTCGATGAATGGGTATGTTCTCAGAAGTCGCAAAGTGTTCCACCACCGGAGCAACAGTGGCTTTAGAGGAAGAAAATAGGGATGTACGTGGCAAAGGACAAACTCTTCGAAATCATCGTTCTGAAACAGACCTGATTTGTTGTGGACAAGCGTGGCACGGTCACCGCATCGAAAGAGATAGTGATACACCACATGAATCGGGGCATTCGGCGAGAACGGGTGAAATTCCTCGCATAGCTCGTCGCGCCGTTTACCACCAGGACCTTTGCGAGAGATACAGATTTCTGTCAGGACCCAGAAGAATGACTCCATGTCATGTCGTGCTTCGTGTGTGGTGTAGCTCAAATGATCCAAAATTTGATCACTAGCATACGGGAAAGTTGCCTGTACGGTACGTTAAAATTTTAAACATTGATGGCGTATTGGGGCTCACACTTCGCTCGCTCGCTCGTGTTTGCTGGGTAGAGAAATCGGGAAGTCTATCTTTCTAAACAAACTACGTGAAAACCTTTCTAAAAGGTGCAGAATGACCATACCGGTCTGAGAGGACCCAGCGCTGAATAGTTGAACTACATTAGGATACGTCAGCGGCACAACATGTCAAGGTTCTAAATAAACATACTGTGGGTGGACAACTTGTTCCGGAGGCGTCGAGCTATGGGAAATGGAAATAAGCAAGATTTGAGACGTAATCAAACGGAAACCAATACCGGAAACCTGCGCATCTTGATTTTCTCAGCGCGCCACGTGTGAGCATAGAACTCGACGAATTCTTCTGTGTTTTTGGTCTGTGCGGAAAGGGCACGTATCACATCCTCTGCAGGCACCAGTCCCAAGATCTCTTCAAAAGCATCTCGAAAGGATTGGATTCGAAACTTCTTCAGGTCCGAGGGTGCATTGGATAGGATCGAAGTTCTGGAATGTTTCGCCCTCTTAGCGTAGTCGTAATCAATCAGTCGTCCTTCCGTCGTTTTCGTGTCTTCGTTAAAATAGATGAGAATATTGTTGATACTTATATCGCGGTGAAGCGTAAGATAGATGAAATAGAGGTTTTTGTGGAATAGAACTTTGCTTAGCGACGATTCATCGCAAACAATATTACTCACATTCCATGACCTGTTTCACAACTTGTAGCAACTCTATGAGGTTGATAAAGTTCCGCAACGGCCATCCATAGAATGCCATCAACGTCCGGGATTGAATCCGCCCGGTAGGAGAGGAGGAATGCATGACCTGAATAGACTGACGCTTGTTTTCTGTGATGATATCCAGATACTTGGCTAAAGGTTCTTCTTCAGTGTGGTTCTTCCTCTTCTTTTCCACTTCCGGCGACGTGTACTTGAGACCTCGGCGGACGAACTCGGACGTGTTGATAACAATGCCATCCACCATGATGTCCTCGTACGAATGAACAAGCGCTGTCCCATCAAGGCCTTCCTTAGGGTAGAATTCCTCTTCCGGAACCGCCGTTACCGGCCGCCACGTTTGCTTCAGCACATAAACCTTCAAGACTGATTGTTAGTCCGACAAGGTGAGCAGATTGATTCGGTCATACCTTTCTCATTGACGGAGGTTTGCATAAATCAGCCAGTCTCAAGACAGCCCAGACAATAGTTGCGCGACCGGACATACAGCCTGCCCTTGAGAGATCCAGGGCGCGGACAGTAACGAATACCTCTCGTTTCGTGGGGTCATCCTTGGACGGCATCCCGATTGTCCAGTTAATGTTGTTCGTCGAATCATTATAATCTCGGAGCTTGACTGATGGGTCGAAGGAATAGGAGGTGTGGAGATCAGCCGGGCTGATCGGCTGCTTGCAGATCTTCATCCTCGTATCCCAGCCAAGTTGGATAGGTTGCAAAAAGCTCATGGCAAGAATAACACGAATGAATTGACGTGGCTCCTGAGCACCGTTAATAGGGGGAACAGCATGAGGAGATATGTCACTGACTCTATGCACGTTAATTGCATCGGCCGTTCCAAGAACGCCACTTCGGTCGGCCAGCCAAGCAGAAAGGAATCCTTCACAAAAGAGCGTGCCGAAAACGAAATGCCTATCGAGTTGTTCCGCTAGGATTTGCCTCATGTACACCAGTAGCTGATAGACATGTTGCATAGCGCTTTTCTTGGTCTTTATCTCCGTGACAGAATTAACCCGATGCCACCATGCCTTTATGACCTTCGTTTTCTCGTCCTGCGTGATTTCGACATTCTGAGACGTAGTTGAAGGAACGAACGATGAAGCACACGCACCTCCTTGTTAGTTTTTTGAACTTGTTCTTCGACGTCTTCGTCCTGCGATTGTAGAATATTAATGATATCTGGTCGCAATAAGGGAGATTCGGGGACAATCGATGATGACACCTCATTGTGGCGATCGACCCATTCTGTGTGAAGTAGGGGCTTCTCGTCGACAAGGCGAAGAGCCGCCTTGCGAATGCTCTCCACTGTCTCAACAAAGGACCTGTAGACTTTGTCCTCCTGTTGACCCTTCGTATTATACAGCTTTTTCCATCGATGCATTTTCTCATCATAAATTTTGTCGGTAACGAGTTTGTCATATACGTCGCGAATGAGATTCCCGTCGACTGGAAACAATCTTGTCAAGAAATCCTCTGTCGACGTTACGTGGTAGTTTCAGCGCTCTAGCTCGTCCTTCAAGACTCCCTTGACCTCTTCTGCATTCATTGGTGGTTCAGCGGTACGTGTCGGCGTTGCCTTGATTGGTCGTACCGTTCTTTACATGTAGCTTCTCATTGATAACTGGCGATGGTTTGGATTAGGAGGACAATGGTCATGTTCTTACGTTCGAACTTAACACAGCCACCAATGTGTCATTTGGCTGTATATCCTTATCAGGAAATGCAGATTTTTTCTGTCATAAAACGGTGTTTACAACTCTCTTCATGCCTATCAATCAGAGGAAAGAGAAAGTATCTCTAACGGGGATACGCATACCGCTTCCGCTATACCATGAGTAAACAACACCTGAACATGAGAGAGAGTCTAGCAGAGCGGGCTTTACAGGTGAGCATCTACTGAACAGAACAAGCTCGACGTAGTCGTTCATTCCTTCACAGAGCAAGTCGGCATATTACTTCATCGACTGAGTAGGCTCAGTTGACCTTCTCCGTCATGCTATTCCCTTTTTCATCATTTGGCGCCATTACTTGTCTCCGGGAATTAGTGATCGCCTCTATGACGGATATGTCGGCGCAGCTGTGCATCAGTCTCTCGCTAACGGCCGATTCAGCGACTTTCCACAACTACTTGCAAGTGTGACTAATCCCCGCCATCTCCTCATCTCCCATAGCACTTTGGATATCAGGCCCGTTCACCATGTAGCCGAATGCTTGCCCGAGCTTCGAGTCATGCACTCTAAACAGCTTCTCCATCCTAACAAGGCACGCACAGGAGAAAGGGCCGGTCTGGAAACAGAAAATCTACAAACACGACGTCGGATCTTCATGTCTTTGACAGGCAATAGAAAGCATTGTCCGCCGCTTCCCCGTAATCTACATTCCGGACATCTCATTGACGTTCGCGTACTTGAGGAAACATGGGGAACGGTGATGGATATGATGGCCTTATTCTGATGCGACCAATCCTGACCTCGGAACATGTTCTGGATTGATTATAGGCTCTCAGCGTAAGCAATTTTTCGCCCTATGATTCACGAAATGTATTAACATTGAAAGCATAATCCCACGGCTGCCACAGAAAACCATTTCCTGAGCATCCAATCGATATGCAGCGCATGCTGCTTACATGGTGATCCGCGTTTCATGTACTCCGAATGTTGCGTCTTGGGCTTTCTGGTATATAATCCATCAGAGTCTTGGAGCTAGAGGGACAACGACACTTTCACCAGAAGTTGAAACCAACATGGTAAGGTTGTCTCATCGCACGCTCCCTCTCCTCGCTGCTTCAGCAACTCTCAGCCATGGGAGGGGACTTGGATGGCATTTCGTGCAAAACGGAACTACGGGCGTGTTGGCACTTGAAGCGATGGTCGTTTCGCCGACTCTTGCCATCATCTTTGACATCGCAAGCAACGATCCGCTCACTGTCAATGGCCATCCGGCCTGGGGCGCATTGTGGAACTTTGAGACGAATACCGCCACTGCACTAGACGTCGTTTCAGACTCGTTCTGCGCGTCTGGTGGTTTCTTGAGCAACGGAACGATGGTGTGTGCTTATTTTGTTGTTCAGCCTCACGTGTACTCACTGCACGCAGGTCAGTGTCGGAGGAAACGCTCCTGTCATTCCTGAAGCAGAGGACGGCCGACAGGCACTCAGATTCTTTGGGCCTTGTTCCAACCCTGCAGGAGACGGATGTCCCCTCATTGAAGATCCTGTCAATCTACACTTGGTCGAGCCGAGGTGGTATCCTTCATCCTTGCGGATTTTTGATGGCTCGCTTGTAAGGACTACGCTTTCATTCCGTTTTGCTGACTTGACGCTAGTTACACCCGCGGCAGATGGTGGTAGGCGGAAATAGGGAAGCGACACTCTTTTACAACACCGACCCGGCCAACAGCATCGAATTCTTTCCTCCCAAAGACGGCGGTATCCCCAGATCTTCGCCGTTCCTTGAGCGCACCCTTCCTGCGAATATGTTTCCCAGGACGATCGCTCTTCCAGACGGCAGAGTGTTCATGGCTTCCAACAACCAGACCATCATTTACGACGTGGAGAAAAATACCGAACTTGTCCTTCCGGACATTCCCAATGGCGTGCGCGTAACGAATCCCTTCGACGGAACGGCGACACTCCTGCCGCTCTCACCGCCGCTCTATATCCCTGAAGTCCTCATCTGCGGAGGTACAAACACCAGTGACAAAGCGCCATCGGAGAGCCTATCCTCGCAAGACCCTGCGTCCAGCCAGTGCAGCCGCATGACGCTGACGCCCGCTGGGATACAGAAAGGGTGGGAGATCGAGTATATGCTGGAGCCGCGCATGATGCCTGAGATGATCCTGCTGCCTAATGGCCAGGTCCTGATTGTGAATGGCGCGCAGACAGGCTATGCAGCGTATGCATCCGTTTCGGATCCGATTGGCAACTCGAATGCCGACCATCCTGCGTAAGTACCTCAATGCTCGCGTTTAATTGTCCCTAACGGTACTTATCTTTTCACCTTCGCAATAGGTACACGCCATCGCTCTACACTCCTGATGCACGACCAGGCCATCGCATCAGCAACAAAGGCATGCCTACGTCTGAAATTGCGCGAGTGTATCATTCAGTGGCCACTTTGACTCCAAAAGGGTAACTTTGCTGGCTGTCCATTCTCGCGCATAAGTGACCGACATTCGCTGTTCAGCAATATTTTCATCGCAGGATCCAATCCGAACCCAGACGTTGTTAACACCACGCGTTACAATACGTGAGCTCAAACATTCCTCACACGTCTGCTGAGCTGCTCACCTTTACTCAGCGAATTCCGGGTCGAGTACCTCAACCCACCTTACATGACCGTCGCCCGCCCAAGAATCTTGAATGCGCCCAAAAAGATCCTATACAATGCTCAATTCACAATGAGCATCTCCGTCCCTCCCAATTTGAGGACATCAAACTTGAAAGGTGATTCTCATATTCTCATTCTAGTATCACGAGTGATGACCCGACTCTCTTATCCCGCAGTCGCGCTGATGGACCTTGGCTTTTCCTCGCACGCGTTCCATTCCAGCTCGCTGCTCGTCTTCATGGAGGCACAGCTGTCCCCAGATCGGCGCTCGCTCAGGATCAGGAGTCCGCCGAACAACAGAATTTATCCACCCGGTCCTGCGTACATTTATGTGACGATCGACGACGTGAGTAGCGAAGGAGTGGAGGTCATGGTGGGAACTGGCGCGTCGCCTCCTGTCCCAGACCAAGGGGTAAGGCTGTAGACTATGGTATCGTTGATGATACTGGGAATACGTCATCTGCTCCTAGGCAAGAGATTTAGCCAAAGGAGATTCAGTAACGTGCAGACGCTGTATCGATTGCCTTGGAATTGAACACTGCATGGATAGTCTACTTATAATCAGTAAAATTCTGCTTGAACACGTCCTGACATAAAGAAAGCGTTCTCGTTCACCTCGCTCTACTGAAGGCCATCAGTCAGCGTACGCAGCATGGTCTGCCGCAATGCCGATGAGGTGCATATTGCGTTCGTTGTTAATGGGGAACGGCGAACTTGGGCGGGGTGGGATGGACTGTCAGCGCCTTTTCCAGTCGGACGAACACAAGGGTCACAGGAGGACTTCACGAAAGCCAAGAAGCCAAGTCGAAATGGATATGAATGTCTGGCTTGTCAACGTCAATAGCAATAAATTGAAGGATCATGTTTGTGGGTCGAGAGGCTCTCGACGTCGAC
Organism: Macrocybe gigantea; assembly: GCA_011319805.1. NCBI lineage: Eukaryota > Fungi > Basidiomycota > Agaricomycetes > Agaricales > Callistosporiaceae > Macrocybe > Macrocybe gigantea. Next base: position 177,537 of record SJRY01000004.1, on the reverse strand, counting down.
ATCACGGAAACGCGTTGTTCCGAAGTGGATTATCTATCGCGCCATCCTCTCACAATCGCAAAACAGTGGATCTCATGATATGTTTCTTTCTATAAATTCCGGGGACATTTCGTAGCCCTCACTCAATCACGATCATGTCCTTCACGTCCATCCCCGTCCTCGACTACTCCCTCCTCTCCTCCCCCTCCACCCGACCGCAATTCATCAGCGCACTGCGCACGCGCTCATCAACGTCGGCTTCCTCTACCTCTCCAACCACCCCGTCTCACCAACGACGATATCCGCGCTCACAGAGTATTACATCCCCGCGCTCTTCGCGCTGCCGCACGACGAGAAGCTCAGCATCCGCATGGCCAACTCGCCGCACTTTCTCGGCTACTCGCGCCTCGGCGCCGAGCTCACCAAGGGCAAAGTCGACCACCGCGAGCAGTTTGACATCGCTACGCGCCACGAGTGCAAGTGGAAGGAGGGCGATCCGGAGTACGTCAGGCTGTGGGGACCCTCGCAGGTGAGTTGCTTCTACTGCGCATCTTGTCGGCCCGGCCAAGCCGCCCCCCAGTCTGCTTAAACTTGACCCATCCTTCCCCGCGCAGTGGCCGAATGAGGCCCTCATCCCGGGCTTCCGCAAGACGTTTGAACAGTACCTCGACCAGGTCCAGACGCTCTCGTACGAGTTTGTCGGCCTCCTCGCTGAGGCACTCGGCCTCTCGCCCGCCGAAATAGCCCGCTTTTACGACACCCCAGAGAGGATGCAGCACCGCGCCAAGATCGTGCAGTATCCGCTCGTCGACGGCGGCGACGACGAGCAGGGCGTCGGACCGCACTACGATGCCGGATTCCTGACCTTCGTGCGTACAGCTGACATTTAGCCAGACCCGAACGCTCTTTTCGAATTTATGTTCCTCCCGTCGCAGCTCCTCCAAGCCTCGCCACACAAGGGCCTCCAAGTTCAGAATCTCAACGGGGAATGGATAGACGTCCCACCACTGCCAGGCACCTTTGTCATCAACATCGGAAAGCGCTCGAGTTCGTCACGCAAGGCCTTGCACGCGCCACCTCACATCGCGTCCTCTCGCCGCGCGCCGACTCCGCCAATGGCATCACCGGCCCACGCTACTCTGTTCCCTTTTTCCAGAACATTGGGCTCAGCGTCCGGCTCGCTGAGAATGTGTTACAGTGTATGTATTTTTCTTGACTTGTCGTTACGTTCGTACGTGGGCTCACCCTCGTTTCTAGTCCCGCCTGAGGTGCTAGCTTTGAAAGAGACACGCGGTCAAGTCGCCCCCACGGACTGTGCGTCTAATTGCCCTTTTAATATTATATCCATACTCATTTCAAGCTTTTAGCCGTCAATTTCACAGAGTTCGACCGCGAGCCCTCTGGCAGGGTCAACCTCATCGGGCGCGTAAAGTACGTTTCCATCGTTAATCTAAATCCCTCAAAAAACATCTTGACGCCTCTCTAGGAGCCACCCCGACGTCGCGCAGAGGCACTACCCTGACCTCTTTAGGCAGTTCTTCCCGGACGGCAACATCCCTCAGTTCGGCAAGGCCTACTGACGGCTCTCAAGTCGCACTGGCATCGTGTACTACTAACCTAAATGTATTTTATTCAGCTGTCATGTGAGAGTACTCTTCTGTGCTATTAGAATTTGTTTTTATTTAATTTGGCGCTCGCGTGCCGCACCCGCTTTTTCCACGACGACCGGTATACTGTGGACAAACGCGAGTATGATAGTGCCGAGCAATGTCAGAAGGCGTCTAGTCTCATCCAATCAGCGAGAGGTCAATCCAACAAGCGCAAGTTGTGTGCAGGACGAATGGGTGCGAGATCGCAAGGACATCAGGATGGGCATCAACTAAGACAGGCCGATCACATCGTCCTAAATATTGGGGTCTCGTAGGCACGTACCCTTCTCAACGTGGCGATGGCAATAGAGATGAGAATGGCAAGAGGAAAAAAAAGCAGGAAGCGGGCGTGTGTCGAATCATGCTCCCATCACCAAGATGGAGAAGGATCGGGGTGCGATCCGAGTATGCAGTTATACTTAAGGAGCAGACGGATTATCCATGTTGTCTACCTACAATGTCTGGAGAGGTCGAATGTCCAGAATATCATTCCATTTATCGACAAGGGCCTTGGCACGTTTCCTGAACTCGTATTCTGCATCTTTGGGGACCTTGCTATCACCAAGGACGGCAATATGTCGCATGACCTTCCCAATCTTGGAGAATTGGAGATATGCAACGGACATGGACTGGTAGTTTTCGACAGTTGAGAACAAAGCATCAAGAGCTGGTATGTCCTGGAGAGAACTAATTTATGGAAAGCAAAACAAGAACGAAATCGGGCAAAATACCTTTTCTTTTGGGACGCTCCCACTAAGGAACGCTTTTTGCAACCTGTGCCTCCACTCACGGACTTTCGTTGCCTCGGGATCAATTTCCGGATTGGCTGATAAGAGTGGAGAGAGTCAGACGGTATTCCCCGGCGATGTCGACGAAAATGGCCCACAATCGTCGCTTGCTTCGTCTTGTTCGCATTTTTGCTTTTTCAAGGGGGGTGGAGAAGCCTCCTCTTCCAATGCAGCACCCTCTTCCTCTTCTTGAGAATACTGAACATCGCCCACATCCTCTGATTCGACCACACCTCCGTCCGGACAGGTCTCGCCGTCGTTGGCTGCGGTATGAGCGCTAGATGCGAGCGTTGTCAATAAGAGCTTCCCGAATTCTGCGAGCATCTGAGCTGAGTCACAGTCAGAAAATAAAAAATGAGACAGGCCCACTCTCAAGGCCGTTCGCAATGTAGCGACGCTCGTCGTCCTCATTGCTTCTGGCATGCTCCTCCTCAGCCGTGATGATCAAATGAATAAGGTCATCATTAGTGACCGCTTCTTGCAAGTATTTGGAGAAGCGGCGAGGACCGGGGATTATCGAGGCGCGAGCTTCTAGTTCGCTGACGGCACCTTTCCAGGAAGTCCCCACCGCATCCATAGAGAGTGGTTCCTTGGTCTGTGTAACGTTGAGAAATAGGGAAAGGCCGACTGAATTGCAGACTCACCCGCCAGAATTCGATGGTCCCCAGGTCAGCGTTGAAACGAAGATGCCTATGAATTTCATTCACAAAGAACTCGGCTGAATCTTGCACCAAGCCGTTGAAGAGCGCAAGAGGCATTTCAGTGCACCTGATGGGTCGTTTCACCTTGTCGAAGAACAGCCAATTAATAGAAACAGTCGCTGCCTGCGCGGCACTGTGGTTCTCGGGCAGTTTCATTAAGAGTAGGTGTACTATTGCGCCAAAGTCGATACGAATGGATACACGGCACCGTGATCAAGTTGGTCAGTCAAGCGCTTGAGATGGTTTACGCAAGTCAGTCATGTTTGTCCCCACAATGCCAGCATTCGGCAGGAGTTGATGACAACGTCACGGCCTCGGGCGCGCTCTCATCCCGCTGTCACCTCGAATCGACCTCGCAAATACGCGTCGGTAAACCCCTTCATTCACGTAGCAGTCCTTCACACCAGATCTGCAGCAAAGTCATAATCAAACGCCGACATGTATAAATGGGATCCACTGATGATGGGGCACATTCCCCTCCCGCAGCCGCTTCACAGCACGATGCAGACCCTCAGCCGCCCTGCTCGCATCTGGCCCTCCTCCCCTCTCTGCCCCGGCTTCCACCTCCACCCCAAACACCTCACGATACACGCCCCGCGCGACCTGCGGCCCGTCCAAATCCGCCATGCTCCACAGCGTCCCAACCGCGCCCCGAAAGCCCGCAGCAACAAACGCGCCGACCAAATGCACCGCCTCGTTCGCGAGCCGCGCGTCCCCACGCGCCGTCTCGCACGCGGAGAGGAACACAAATTCTGGGCCACGCGTGGGATAGACGGAGCGGTTGACCCCAATGATCTGGCCCAGCTCCAACCGGCCATCGAACAGCTCAAGCCCGCTGCGCAACGGCTCGCGCGCGTCCTGTTGAGCGAGGCATGCAAAATGGAGCCATTCCGAGGCAGGCGTGGCCATCTGGTCCATTACAGCGCTCACCGTCGCCTGCGCGTCCGTGAGTCTGCTGAGCCTCTGCTCTCCGACCGCCGATCCGACGGCGTCGAGCTCGAGCTCGCGCTGGACATATGGAAGGCGAGCGAGGCTACGCACGCGCGGATGTGAGGAAGAGACAGAGGCATCCTCCTTCTCTTGTTGTCCACCATCTTCCCTCACTGTCTGATTCCTATAAATCCCAAGGCTTTCCAATGCACCAAACATCTTCTCCCTGAGCTTCCTCGCCGTCTCGAACCCAAAGCCCTCAAACGGGACATGCACTGGCTCGGCGCTGCCAGGCAGGATCACCAGCGCTGCGCACAGATGCACGCTCCCAACAAGGACGATGATGGGCCCATTCCTGATGCACTCCGCCAGCTGCGCATACGGTTTAGGGAGGAGAAAATGCTCGAACCCCTCCTTGACGAATGATGTTTAGGACATACTGCAGCCCGAGAAATGCCGGGAAACAATCAGCCTTATAAGGCACAGTCCAAGACTGGAAGTAAAAGTGCGTAAGAGCAATCGAAACGAAAAATAGAGCATAGAAACGGCCATTACAACGTCAAGGCAATGCGAAGCGGCTGGCAAAAAGATGAAAGGAAAAGTAAGAAGACTGCCAAAAAAGAGAGAAAGGAGATTATCTACCTGAACAAGCACAAGACATGATACGGACATTATAAGGGGATGGGCAACGAGGGGCGTAGATGGGGCAGCAATGCGGTAGGGCTTCAAGGCAGGGTGAAATCGTTATGCAAGCAACGGAGAGGACGTTGATCTGACATCCCGCGATGGGAACAACACAAATTTACTGTGTACTGTACGAACAAACGTTGATTGTCGCATTTGGGTGAGTCCGAAAAAAAGACTTGGGCCTGTCGGGTGGGCAGGACGTCGAATGGGCACCCAGTCGAGTGTCGACGCACCATTCAGCAGACCACCGCTTATTTGCCCGATCCGGAAAGAAGTCGCTTGCAGACCGCTCTTCGCAAGAACCTACCAGCCCTCGCCATGAACATAAAAATCCAAGCGCCACCTGAGAAGCATGTGCACTCACGCGTTCGGCGACGTTCTTGCGCTCTCCATACCCATTCCCAACCGCAACGCTCGTGTCCAGGCTGACTTGCTGCAGAGGTCCGCGCGACGTGCTCCATGATTGTAGATTGCGCCGATGCGACGGAGGATGTAAAGACGAATCGCACGGCATGGCGTGCTCCATGGGCGAGGTCACCCAGGTGGCGTGTGCCGCGGACGTTGGGCTCAAACGAGGAGAGGGCGAGTGAGCCGCAATGTGGATCATTGCCGTGACGAAATTCAGTCACGATCCCAATATCATTAGACAGAGAAAAACGGTAAAAAAAATACGGATGGAGCGGAAAACAAGGCGACCTATGAATGCAGTGAAAAATCGAAAACAGTTAACGAACGCCCGCTACAACCAGGTAATTTCTATATGCGGGTACGTCACAGGAAAGTCAGTTTTTGTCAATCGTCTCGAGTAACAACAGGTGGAATGCACAGTGACTCCGGGGTCATGGAATGGACCACCGTTTGTAGTCGATTTAGCGCGACTTTAGCATCCGGTCGCCGAGTTGGATCACTGTCAGTTAGGCCCAGTAGAATTTCGTCAATAGTTGGTATTGTACTCTGGGAAAGATGGGGGTGAGAAGATGCGAATAATGATAATGTCGGGGCCAGAATGCGAGGAAAACCTACCTTAAAATCTGAAAAGCTGCTCCCAAGTTGCCATATGTCCAACTTGAATGGATTATATGGCTCCCCTGAGGTGATCTCAGGCGGAAGGGGGCGAGTGTAAGTTTGAGGATTGGTGAGGGAGCCACCAAGTGGATAGCCAACTGAAATGCATTCAGCCGCGGGGCAGTCCATGGGGAATTCCACAGCACATTCAAAGTCAATAAGATATACACGGGGGCGGGACGGAGAAATCTTCATCGTCAGAAGGGATTCTGGGTGCCATTGAACTAGAAAGTTGTTATGAAATGCGTCCTGAAGATGAGGTAATAAGTCTTTGACATGAACGAAGGACTGAAGGCAAAATGTGTTCGATTGACTACTCACACGGTGTGCGACATTCAGATCGTGAATATATGCAAGGGCCTTGAGATGATCATTAGTCACAGGCCATAAAGCTCCACAGAAAGGACTCACTTCTAACATTTGCATAAGAATGTCAACAATATCGCCTACTGAATTTTTCGCCCAAAATCCATACATTTCAGTCGCTCTAGCCCCTACCCTTGGAAAAAGTCCAAACGTAATGTCTTCAAAGCGGAATTCAGCGAACATGGGAAGAACGTGATTGTTGCTGTACAGGCTGCTCTCCCCAGTTGCAAGTCTTCTGAGAATCTTAAGATGTTCATGTCCTTCATTTCCAATCACAATCACGCGGACGACAACGTCATGTCCGTCTTCCGTACGTGCAATACGTGAAAGGGCATTCTATCGTGTATCCCAAGTTTAGTAGCAGCAGTGGTGAGCATGGAAACCTCTCTACGAACCTGATAATCGAACCTGCGTAGGCATCCTACATTTCCTATCCTATCCGGAACAGACCGAGCAGGTAAGGCGTAACTGAATCCACTGGGCAAGGGATAAGTCTCGTCCGGAGACCAAAGAAAATTCATCCCATCGTTCTCCCAAAGCATCAGCTTCCCATCTCGGAAGACCTGATCCAAATCATCCCAAACTCGTTTGTCTGCTTCATATGAACCGCCGGGGTCTCTCCACTGAGAAAGGGTCTGGGGCATCTAAATTTCCAGGGACAGGTCATTTTTCGACAACCAAGTAAAACAAAGATATGCCGAACTTTGTTTCTAATACGTTTTCTGCTGCTGCGAGGAGAATGGTGTTGCCAGACTGCCAATGTCGTGAGTGTGGCCGCTACCAGAACTGCTGTGATGATGCTTGTCGACGCGGCCGACGATAGCGGCATGACAAAGCGATGCGGGCGTGAGTCAAAAGATTGCGTAGTGGCTTAGAAGCAGGCAAATATCCACATCATGGGGAAGCAGCGGAGTTACAGACGTTGGTTTCACGTCATACCTGTGCCGGGCGTCAGGCCGTCAGGGACAGTGGGCGTTGAAGAATGATTAAACGACGTTTGAACCACATGCACGTCAAAAACTTCTCACGAGTCCCAACCACCTGAGTGAGAGTCCGGAAGATGGGTACTTACTTGAGTGCTGGATATGTGGAAAGAAGCATAGGCAATCGCGATGTGGACTGATAATTGATGCATTCTCAGGCATTCGTAGTGGGAAATTTACCGACTTCGCCACAAAATCGATGCATCGCGCAACTTCACGGCCTACAATCTACGACAAGTCCTCAATTCTGACTGAAGCTGGTGCTATAAGTCTTGCTCAAACATGTGTAAGGCTTCATTGCCAGCGTTTACTGTATTCTAGTCGCTCAGAGGTCAATCTTAGTCCAGAATCTGACCTTCCTTCTCTCCGCACATCAACACACCAAATCCGTTGGTGTTGAGTCAATCTCGCTCACCTCGGAATTCCTTCTGAAAGGTGATTTTTCAAAGCCCGCAGTTTTTGGACTTAAAAAGACCTGTTGTGACTGAGGCGACTCTCCTAGAACTCTACTGCTCCTTTCCCCCTGATACTGCTAAACGACTGTAAGTCGCCTCTTTCCTCCACAGTATGCTAAAATCTGACTGTCATAGTACAACAAGAACACAATCCTTGTTGCTCTCCGCTAGCATGTTTAAAGTAAGTTGCTCTGGTTAGAGGCCAACTATTATACTGGACTGTTTATAGGGAAGGTGGATGTTCTGGTACCAGGGTACACAATATGTTGGCAGATTTGTCAATTTGTTTGAAAGCAATGGAAAAGTGATCTCACATTCTCACTCTGCTTGTGATATGAAAGGCTTACTGTCGGTGGACTTAGGATCGGATCTCCTTGGAATTTGAAGATAGTTCTGTTTGTATTGTGTACCTCAAAGATTGTGTGAAAGCAGAGTCAGTCCTTTCCATCTATCAAGTCCTTTTGCATTGGTAACTTGAGGGCGTAATAGCAATATGATCATCTCTCCTACTAGTCCGCCATACAGGAGGAGGAAGCAGAGAGCTGGGCATTGAGTCTTTACGCTAATTGTCAGTTTGGTCTCCAGATTGTATGCATCCGAACTTCCTTTTGTGCTAGTCATGTATTCTACTTGTGCTTTCTTGTTTTGTCGATAAATTGGTCTCCTGACGCTGGCATGATTGGTCCACGGCCTCTCGTTCACCGCGCGCGTCGCGTGCTTGGCCCACTTGAGCGCGGCGAGGAAGCGCGGGCGCACATCCCCGTCCTCGATCCGCACACTGCGCTCCAAATCCGCAAACGCCGCATCGCGTTCATGCGACGCGGCGCCGCTCGCCCGCGCGAGCTTGCACGCGCCCAGACGTGAGTAGACCTCGGCTTTGGAGACGTCGACGCTGTAGCTTAGCGTCCGCTCCAGCGCCCAGATCGCGCGGTCGAGATCGGCGGCGTCCTTGAAGTGCTTGTAGCGCCTGCGCAGAAAGTGCGAGTGGGCGACGTGGCTGATGTACGTGTGGTCTTGCGGTGCGATGGCCGCTGCCAGCTCGAACTGCTCGATCGCGTTGTCGAGGTCCCGTTTGTCCTTGGTCACGTCAAACCGAAGGCCGTACGCCGTCGCGAGGCGCTCAAAGGGCTCGTAATATCCCTTATCGTCCGGCGTCGCCAACGCGAGCGCCTGATCCAGCACTTTGATGGCACTGTCCACGTCCTCCAAGTCGTCAGTATGAGGGAAACGCGTCATGAAGCACAACGACAGATCCTTGAGCGTGGCGACGTGTTCCTTGCTCCCAGACGGGTGAAAAACGAGCAACTGGTGGTGGAGCGCGATGGCCCTGTCCAGATCTTCCACGCTCTTTGCTATATCAAAGCGAGTGGTGAGATACAAGGCGAGAAAAGCCGTCGTATTGCTGTCCGAAGGATCGAGTTCCAAAGCTCGTTCCGCCAGCTCGATGGCCTTGTCCAAATCAATATATCGCCGGGACAGCCCATATAGGTATCTGATGCCAAACGCTCTCGAAAGTCGTGCAGTGCCAAAAGCTTCGTTGTGCGTGCCCAGTGAAGAAAGTCCGAGTGCCCTTTCTCGTAGCCTAATGACGGCATCGATGACCTTATCGGTTGTAGAATTACCACTGTAGCGCTTCTCCAGAATAGCAGCAAAGTCATCGACTATGTGAAGCAAGCTGGGTTCGCCCTCTGTCTGCGATTCAAGCACTCTTTCAAGCAGCTCAACATATCTTGTCAGATCCGACGGCGCATTAAACCGGAACAGCATGCCGATGCTCTTCAAACTCGCCATCACATCACGTAAATCCCCCAAACTCTTCGTGACGAGGTACCGTTCGTGAACAACCTCGGCATATCGAGCAAGGGAAAGAGTCACGGACTCGTCTAGAGAGTGACGAAGCTTCAAAACGGACCGCGCAAAGTCCACCGCGTGGTCCATGTCGCTCAAAAGACGAGACGTCTTGAATCGCAGCGCGTACGCTTCAGCCAGACGCGCCAACCAGTCCGCGTGCGCGTCGTCCTTGAAAGGAGAGTGCAACTTGGCAGCCTGTCGGAGGGCGTCTATTGCCTCGTCCACGTCTGACAGGTCTCGAGCCTCATCGAACCTTACCAGCAAAGTGATCGCCAGGGATCGTAACGGCGCCGAGCGGCCGAGAACGTCGCCTCGGGCGACGCGCTGGGCGGAGGACGTGAACAGATCACGTGTGGCATTCCATAGCTGACGTAGGTGTCCTGGTGTGTTGCGCGGGGTGCGATATGCCAGGACCTGACGGCGCAGATCTACGGCTTCATCAATGTCCGACTGGCATTTCTTGTTCTCAAAGCGCACCGTGAGTGCGTCGGCCAAGTGGTCCTCGGCCGTCGCACGCGCGTCCGAATCCGGTGGCACGATGTCGACGCACTGCCGCAAGAGCCGAACGATCTCCTCCAGATCCGAGAGCTTTCGCTTGGCAAAGAGGCGCGTGCGGAGGAGCGTGGCGAGTTGAAAGAGGCAGTCGTCGAGGCCGAGCTGCGTCGAGTTGTAGCCAGGCGGCGTCGACGCGACGTTCTGCCTGCACACATCGACAGCTCTCGCCAGGTCCTTCATCCGCTTGCGCACATCGTATCTCTTTCGGAGCACGTCCGCCAGATAATACCTCGCCCTCCTCCGATCCGCAGCCAAACCTGGTTCGTCCTGCGCGCAGATCTCGATGACGCGCTCGCAAAGCTCTACAGCCCTGTCGAGGTCCGCCGGGTCTCTCGACCGGTCGAATCTGTGAGAGAGGCAGTCCACGATTCCCTGGAGCGCAAAGATATGCGCCGGGTGCTCGGGCGGGTGGGTTCTCACGAGCTTTCGCATCGTTCGATGGTCTTGTTGAGATCTTTGGGCCGTTCGGAAGGCTGGATGGAAGTTCGCGGCGTCCATGTTCAGCAGTGATAAACAGACGCACCATGAGAGGATTCGCGCGGCAGTAAAAAGAAGAGACATCAGCCAGAGTCTAATTTGCGAAAGAATCCAGAGGAGAGCGCCTGCTCAGGCGCCTGAACTCGAAACCACATTGTTCGTTGACAGATTATCGATGTTCCAAATTACATAATTTATAAACGGAACAAAAGTCGACTTCGACGTTTGTTGATCATCGATGAAAGGGCAACCCGACGGAAACGGCCTGTGCAGTGTGCATCCATCTGTTCAACTATTCCGTGGATGTCCGGGGCGTCGTCGTATTATATGTTATCTCGTCATCATTATGAATTCAGTCAGTCAGCCAGGTAGAAACCATCGTTTAGAGCTGCAGTTTACACGTTTACGAGTTACCCGGGTTACGGTTATGGGACCGTGTGGGTTGACGACGACATCGAAAAGAAATAAAAAGAGCTCGTCCTCAGTGATTTCTCCAATCCTTTTCTCCGCAGACTGGAATTTTTTTCTTTTCCGTTGCGTCCGTCAATAAATATCCTCGCGTCCCTGGGTGGGGCAAGCCTCGTTCGCGTATCACTTGAAGCTGGGGACGCTTAGCTCCTCTGTCGCCTTTTCTTTTCCTTTTAGAGGGCGTGTCGGGCTCAACCTCAAAAGAGAGGCAACGAGGATGAATGATGGAATCCCAGGAATCCTGCACGCGTCCGGTTCGAGCGTGGCAAGCCAGCTCGACTCGGACTCGAGCACGTACGATTTAAATAACGACCCCAGATTTTGGAGGAGAGCTGCTGAAAGCCAGCAGCATCCGTCGCCCTCGTCGCCGTCGCCGTCGCCCCTCCGCTTCGAGCTGACGACGCCTTGCCCGCCTCCGTCCCCGCGACGCCCGAAACCCGACCAGCAGCAGCACCCCGATCCCAATTCGTCGCAGGATAGGAGGAAACGCAAGTCGTCACTGCTCGTGCGACTCCTTTCGCCGTCGTCTGCATCCCGCTCGCCGTCGTCTTCGCCTCTGCCGTCGTCCTCACGCACCGCACCGCCCTCGCCTCTCCTCCAATCCTTCCTCACACTCGAACACGTCCAAGCAGACATGAGCACCCCCGCATCGCCTCACCACCGCCCTTCGCCACCCTCCTCTCCGCTCCTTCTCCCAGCGACGCCGAGCCGCTCCGAGCGCCTCCTGCGAGACACGCTCATGCGCGACGAGATGGAGCGCGAGCGATCGTCGCACGGCGCTGTGCGGAACGGGAACGGACTCTGGTCGCCCAGCCCGCGCGCCTCCGTGCCCCCTCTCCCGCCCCTCCCGCCCTTCCTCGCCGCCTCAGCCTCCACCCCGACCTCGACGCCGCCAAAGCACCGTCGACGACACTCGCACGTCCCCACGCCGTCGTCGCCTGCCTCGCCGTTCGCCTCGCCGCACCGGAACCAGCGCCACCAGCAGCAACAGCAACAACGCCAGCAGTCGCAGTGGCAGCAGTGGCACGACCGGGAGCATGCCGACAGGGACTCGCCGGCGCTCAACTACCTGCACCAGCAGCTCATGCGCAGCTGCGAAGCCGAAGACGCGTGCTTTGGCGCTGCTCCAGCCTCTCCGTCTCCACGCCACTCCCCACTTCGATCATTCAGCAGGCTCCCTGCACTCCCGCGCTCCGCCTCGTCGGCCACGTTCCCTGTGCGCACCGCGCAGCGTGATCAAGCGCAAGCGTATGCCCACGCCCACGCCAAAGCCACGCCTATCCCGTTCGGACTCAACGTGTTCGGCTTTGGGTCCGGCTCGGGGAGGGAGGGACGATCTCTCGCAGCAGAGTCAGAACCAGAGTCGGACGTGCGCAGAGACGAGGGTGCTGAGAACAAGAACGAAAACGAGGGCGAGGGCGAGGCTGATCGAGATGCGTGTGCTGAGGCGAATGCCGGCGTCGGCGCTGATCGATCAGGCTGGAGCTGGAGCCGTGGCGATGCGCGTGAAAGAACAGGCCCCGCCGCCTCCGACTACCACAATAAAAAAACACGCCCGTCCTCCTCGCCCGCCGCACTCTCGCCTTTTCGCTCTCACTCTCACTCCAACGCTAGCACGTCGCCTTACGACGACGACAACGCTCGTCTGACAGACTCGCCGCTCTCCGCCTCGCCTGCCTCTGCGCGATACCCAGCAGCGCACCAGCACAAGCACCACATGGGTCTCGTCGGGTCCAGCGCGTACGCCCCGACGAGCCCTGCCCGGCAACAGCAGCCACAACCACAACAGCTATACGGCACGCCCAGGGAGAGAGACAGGAAGCGCCTCTCCCTGCCTTCCACGCCATCCCAGAGACAGGGCGAGAAGATGCCCATGACGCGCAGCGAGCTCGCTCTCCGCGTTCGCCTCGAAAAAGTCCTTTCTACATGCGCCGCGGCGCCCGAACCGCCTCGAGCCCAACGAGGAGAACCAGAAGATGCGTGGCCCCGTCGTCCGGCGGACAATGCTGCGGTGAGTCGATCCTTGTGGCCCCCTCTCCCTTTGTCTTCCCGCTTTAATGACCCTTGCATCTGTATTGAACATATATACCACCTAGCAGAACGTCGTCACTCCTCCTACATCAAAGTCTTCCACCATCTCCACACGCACGAATACCATCGCATCGTCCACCACGACGAACTTGACGACGCCCAACTCGCGCTCCTCGTCTTCCAACTCGCTCTCGCCTTTCTCCCATCCTAAACACGCGACGCCGTCCGCGATGCCCACCACGCCTCCCGCGCTATCCTCCACTCCTGCTCCGGCCCCGAAACGCACGCCACCGACGTCGACGCGGACTCTGACTTCCAACCCGTCCACACCGCGCAGGATGCAGTCTCGCATACCCGTCCCCGTCTCGGCTACCGCGAGCTCGAGCTCGAACTCGGCTAGGTCCGGCTCGGGCTCGAATACCAATTCGGGCTCCACACTGTCTGCGGGCGCTGGCGCCGGCAGCCGCAATGGCAGCGGAAACAGGAATGGGAACGGGAAAGGCAAGGAAAAGGAAAAGGAACTCCTTACGCCCCCGCCGACTCCGCCTCTGCCCTCGCATGTGCAGCCGCTCGACGAGACGCCGGCGCTTGGTGAGGCGCTGAGCAGGAGCGTGTCCAAAGGCGTCCACCGGCCTGTCGAGCCATCTCTTTTGTCCACGAACGCAGACACGAACACGAATACGGGCTCGGCCCGCCGTCCCCGCGCACGGCGCCGCACGCACAGCTGCCGAACCAACCCGGCATGCAGCGGCGCTCGTCGCAGTCTTCGCATCGCCAGGTTCAGCAACAGCACCAGCACCAGCACCAGCACCAGCGCGTGTTTTCCTCTCCAGTGTACAGTCACGCGCAAGCACAACAACAACAACAGGAGCTGCAGCAGCAGATCCGCTCGCCTTCGCCGTTCCGCACGACGTCGACGTCGCCCTCGCCTTCGACCGTCACTTCGCCTTCCAAGCTCTCGACGCGCACGCTCACGCCCGCATCTGCGCACGCGCGGCTCGCCTCTCCCGACGCCTCTCTCTCCTCCACATTCGCAGACATGCCGAGGTCGCCTCGCCGCTCTTGCCCCCGCGCCCCGTGTTCAACGCGCGCAAAGCCTCGGAGCAGCTGCGCCGCACGGAGGGGTACGTCTCGTTCGCGAGCATTGAGGGGCTCGGCGTCCCGCCGGACACGCCCGTCGCTGACCCGCTGGATGGCGATGCGGATGCGGTAGGTGAAGGTGCTGAGCACGACGGGACGACGCGCGGGTTGAGCTTGGGTGCGCTGGGGAAGGGCAAGTGGTTCGGTTGGGTGTTTGGAAGCGAAAAGGTGTGATTGGCGTCTTGTCTTTTTTTTTGTCTTTTTTTTTTTCTTTTTTTTCCTTATGGACCTGGGTTCATACGTTGTTCTGAGCATTTTTCATCTCTCATCTCTCTCCTCTCGCATATCATCTATGTCATTTGCTATTACAGACCAAGGGGCACACACTCATTCCACTACTACGTCTAGTACTTTGTTTTTGAATTTAGGATTATCGGAACGGGTTCATTCATATCATCCTACTTTGACGGTTTTATTTCTTTTTTAATTTTTTTTTCGTATTCCTCGTTTTTTTTTTGATTATGGTGGAGGCGAAATGCCCCTGTTGATTGTTCCCAGGAATCTGGGTTTTCCTCCTCTTGGCATGCCGACGTTGCTCCGCCTCGCACAGTTGATGGATGCCCACTCGGACTCTGTAACGCAACAATTTTTTTCCCCCTTTCATCTCCCCACGCCTGTATCATATGTAGCTTATGTAGCCGAACCACCTGAACCACGGATCGTTTCGATATGTCTTCCACAGCGTACAGTTTTGCCACGTCGATGGGATCGATTCTGGGAGTCGACGATTTTGTGCCGGATCGAACCCTCTTTTTTTTTTTTTTGATTTGGTGTGCTTGTGCTGCGTGAGACAGCCGGTCTTCGTTCCTCGCGTCCAGCCACCCCCTGTGTCTTAATGAGCCCTTCAAAATTCAAACAAGACCACGGACAGGCAAAACAAAGGGGGACGAATGAATGAGGGACTTGAAATATGCTGGATGCATTGGTTTAGGGATGCCACGCGCACGTACACGCTCCTACACAAAGGACAAGAAGGTGCTGCGGGCTCCAACCACCCGCCGTTTTCTCTCTTTTCTTTTTTTCCTTATGAAATAGGGCCTCCGCTTTGTTGTCTCCCCTTCTGCTCAAAAAATCCTCAGATCGCTCATGGCTCGACGCAAGGCGGATATGTGCTCCTTTCATCGGAATTTGGCTAGTGTAACATCATCGCCTTGCTGCATTCCATTAGACCGTTCAAACTTTCTTCGATGCATAGTATCATTGAGAACTTGTCGAAATGCAGTAGACTTCCATTCCTCGGACTGTTCTAGCATCCTCAGACCGTGACTTGCATCTGACAGGAGTCTGTCCCTCTTTTCCGCCCTAGCCTTTTTGCACACACAAACACACATATCGGCCTCATCCTCAAGTCCAAAAATCCGGATCTACCCAACGCGACCCCAAGATTCCCGCCAAAGCAAGCGCTGGCTCGGCTCGGCTGCAGCTCGCCCGAACGGGTTCGAAAAAAAAAAAACACGATCATCCGCGCGGATCCGGCTCGTTTCTTTCTGACAACGGTCTCACACCTCATCCTCTCTCCCTCTTGCCTTGCCGGGATAAACGACCCTCGTTCCTATGATAGGATCGCTCACACGCAGACGTTATGGCCCGCACAAACGTCGACCGAGTTCTTTTTCTCCTCGCTCGATCAGGGCATGCTTTTCTATCTTTGGCCCGGCCATCATCCAGGCTCTCTGCGTGTGCCACAGCCTTTGCGCGATGATATCACCTCTGAGGACACCTAGATCGATGATGGCCCTATGCCCGTTTTGTTAACCATTGTTTTCCCTTATACGGCCGAGATTTCTGCGTCGAACGGATGAGATGAGAATGTTTGACATTCGCAGTATAGCGTGTGGCGATTTTCCTTTCTTTTCGGCCGTCGTCGCGGGCCAGCTGACCCGCATCGCCAAACGGACACGTTTTGGGGCTCTTGCCACGGCAAGAAAGAAAAGTCGGACACTTTTTCCAGGCATATCATCTCCCGCATGATCTTGACCCGCAAAGACCGCTTCCCCACGTCTTTGCATGCGGGGCCAGCATAGCCGGTGATTGCAGGACACCTCAAAGCGGACGCAAGATCCGGAAATTTAGGGAAGCATTTTTTCTAGCCTGGACACCTCTCAGCCCACGATCTACAGCACCTAGAAAGACGCGCCACACACGATGCCAGAACGCTTGTTATCAGTCTTCTCGATTGACGATGGATGCAATAGATGAAGCATGTCATGATTATCTCGGACTATCGCTATGCAGCTTCTGGCCAAAGGCTATCATATGCTACACTGTATACGTCCTTGTCCGATAAAACCCGTCAACGAGCCAGCCCGTCCAGAAGAAACCCTCCCCACCAATGGAATGGCAGAAGGGGCCAGACCGCATCCATCTTCTGAAATCTCCCGTATGTCTGACAATGAAAAAAAGAAGTTTGTCGGAGCGCAAAACATGAAAGATGGATCATGACCGTGGAATCTGGCCAAGTGGCGGCCATAAGGAGGCGCTGAATGCCGTTTTCCGATTGCGAGGAGCCAAACAGCCAGGACGAGAAATGGATATTTCGATAATAGCGTACGAGGATGATGAGATTGACAAATTCGAATAGTGAAGCTTAAGCATCCGCATTGCAATCGGTGCCGCCTCGACAAGCGACCGACGAAGCTGCCCCTCGATACTTCCAAGTTCCAACTTCGTCGAAAGCCATGCCTTCGCCACGCACCGGCACGCATGGACCGGAATCCTGGTTTTGCTTTTCCTTATCCTAGAAGGTACACAGCGTGGCTACGCCTGCATTGCGTGCCCCACACCGGTCTAGTCCATTCTCAGGGCTTTCATGATGCCGTCGGTGCCGCTGGCCAGCGCGGCTCGGAGAGAAGGCTCCAGTTGTCCTCGGGCTTTGCACGGAGATTCCAGAAGTTCGATTGTCGCCTGTAATTCAGTGTCTTGCTGGTAAATGCAGGCACGGGCTGTCATCAGGAGTGTTTAGCCACCATCATGATCACTAGTGCTGTGTGGCTGAGCATGGATTTAGGCTGCGATCTATCCAGGCTAGACCACGAACATGAATGAGAGAACAAGGATCCTGTCCAGCTCGGGCTGGACTCTCAAGTGCAGTCGCCGTTTCATGAAGGCCAGAGTCCTCACAGCAATATCTGGTAGGCAATGACGGCAGGCGTGCATTGCCGCGTTAAGACACGCCTCATGCCTTACAAAGGAACGTTATCATGATCCGGCTCAGTGGCGAGGGGACAGATGACAACTGCCACGTTGAGAGCATGAGGAGCTCAGTAATGCTCGAGTCATAAGCACTACCTATCGTTCGTGGATTCAGCTTCAAGGACGAACGATATCAGAGGATTTGATGGTGGCGCCTGTGATCGGATTACCTGGACACCTTTCGGCCTTCGTCCGTCGTATTCGTCATTCAAGCAACTCGTAATGAAGCAACCTCAGCCGCTCCACCAACAGCTTCCATTCCACAACCTCGATAGAGCTCTCTCCACGCTCCACACACGTACACGTACATGATACGGTGTCGCACTCTGCTCTTCGTGCAATGGCATAATTACGCAATGCGCGTCAGTTTCAGAGGCGGGATTTTTGCCGTGATTCGAAACGGGAAAAGAGACTGAGATCACATTCTTGCGATGCGATGCGATGTGGTGCGGTGCGATGCACCCATGCTCTTTGTGCTCTTTCTGATTGCTGAAATGTGAGCCACAAAGAACATTCGTCATGGAACGAACGAGTCGCTGAGCAGCTCGTCCGAATCTCAAAAGCGAATTTGAAGCCAAGGAATCCCGGCTGCCCAGTAACAAGCTTGATAGCCTGTTAACTTTCACAGTCATCGTCTCACTCACGAGCGTGGAATCTCTGATGATTACATGTTAGCTCAGTGACTTTGAATGCTCCGCGAAATATGAACAAAGAGAAATCCAGGAAGCAGTGTTGCCTGACACATGCAGCATGTAAAAAAAAAGTTTCTGCGGCCACTAAAAGACGAATCGTTCAGAGAATGGGCCGGCCGGCAAGGCCGAGCAACTCTTCAAAACTCCTGACTACTTCCAGCAGGCTCGCGCCCTGGCGAACAATGGGGCGCGGCGGTAGCTTCCTCGCGAGGGCGTCCGACGGACTGAGCCTCACAAACGCATCAGCGTTCAGAGTGAGCTTCCACGCCACGACGCCTTGCGAGACGCGACACTCGAGCGTGAAATAATGCGCATCGCCGAAACCGTTAGCAGGCCAGCGCACGAGACGGTCGATGCGCTCCCCGTCGATCAACGAGTGGTCGAAGCGGCACTGCGCCGCTTCGGCAAGTAGATACTCTGCGCTGTCTTCCTTGTGATATGGGCATAGAGTCTGCTGCTTTGTCGAGTGAAAGGGCTGGGTTGATATTTTTTGGGGGTGGTTCAGCTTATCTTTCAGAGGTGGAAAGTGATACGTACGGTGCTGCGACGGTGTTCGGCCACTGCGATGGCCTTTGTAAGTTCGGACCTTCCGTCGTACGTTTCCTCTTGGCCGCCGACTCTCATGCAGAGCGTATGGCCCCATCCCGTCCCCTCATACGCTCCATATATCTCGAATCCGTACTTCTGATGAATTGACACCAACCCATCATCGGACAACCTTGCCTTATTACCAACGACACAGAAGCAGTCAAGAACACGCCGTGCCGAGACACATAAAAAGACAAACGAGTTTCGCTATGCGGTCAGTGCTGAAGATGGAATGACTGAACTTGCAGCGGTACATTCGCCGGTATTCGCAGTCGGTGTATGTGGTCCAGCGCCTCGAGCCGTGTTGCACTCCCGTGTGTATCTTCAGCTGGTCGCGACACGCCGTGCGCTTCGCATACGCTTCGTCGAGTGGTTTTTTGTTGGAGCAGGACTCGCGCCGGAGAGGTTGGTTCTGAGGCTCATGTTGCACGGGTAGTGAATTGGAGGTGGGTGAGCTGTGCTCAGTGCACAGCATACAATATATACTTTGCATCGACTGAGTTTGATGGAACGTTTTTGATCGGATTGAATGCTAGTAAGTGCTTTGCTTTGGGTTTGCACATTCCTCTGTGAAATTGGAGAGCTGTCCAGATGATAAAGGGGCCATTCATATAGTCCACGGAAAGGTTCTGGAGATCGGAGCAAGACAACCATGAGGTGGTCGGAATTGCGCTCGATGAGTGTAGAAAGCAACGTGTCTGGAACGATTCCACACCTTGTTCAACGTCTCTTCATTTGTTCTTGTGAGGAGCCTTGCTCAAGCTCCTGCCTCTCGGCGGATGTGATGTGCTTGATAGCAAGTGAATCCAGGAGACGTAGCATGATCCGAAGCAATTCCTTCGCATCGATGCCGAGTATCGTCAGCAACCCATTCTCCCTTGGCCTTTCTTTTCTGCCATCGATTAGACCATAGCTGGAACACACGTTCTGCTAGTATCCACAACCTGAAAGTTTTGAATTTGAACGTATTGAACAGTTATCGCTGATGATGAGTCACATGATGTAATGCACAGCTGTGGTCATGGGGCCATACACTACACCCTCAATCCTCCACCGCTTTGGGAGCACCCATCTGCTCAAATGTCGAGCGCAATCTCGCCAGTCTCGCCGTTCGCGCGCAGCAGCGCCTTTGACGGCTCTCTCTCTATCGGACGTGAACAAACCGTAAGCAGAAACCCATGTCGTCTTCCTGGAACGGCTTGAATAAACACGGACAGGACCTTCTTTTTTTTCCTTGCTCATGTCCATTTAGATCGAGGAAATGTATAGCGTGCCAGAAAGCTTCTTGGAGATTGAAGTGAGGAACCCACAGACTCATGGTAGGGCAGCCGACTTTGAGACGTTTCCTTGTCCTTTCGGCTCATGTCTTGTGACAAGGCTTTGGGAGGAAGATGTACACCGACTACGAGATAGTTTGCAAGGCGAGTGTTCTAGACCGGTGATTTGCAGCTTTGGAAGCCTTATGCACCATCCGATGGCCGCAGACGAACATCCCCGCATTCAAACTTCGTCATTCCGTCGTCCGGAGACGGTACTCCGATTTTGAGGCATTCCGCGACATATTGGAGAACGAATCGACGCGGGTGAACATCCCACCCTTGCCTGGAAAAGTGTTCACGAACCGCTTCTCGGACGAAGTCATCGAGACGAGGAGGGAGGGCCTCGAGCGGTTCTTGAGCATCGTCGCCGGACACCCTCTGCTCCAGGTATGCCTGCGCCCTTGCCGATCTCGTCTGTCCATTTTCCAAATCTTTGTTTTATGTCCACGTCAGACTGGCAGTAAAGTCCTCTGCGCGTTTCTGCAAGATCCCGCTTGGGATAAGACTCAGTGGCTCTAAGCTCGGGTACATGACTCTGGCCGACGATTTATTTTAACGTTTATTCTGGAGATATCATGTCGCATTCCCTGTATCATTGTTTCTCCTCCTGTTGTATGACGATTTCCTTCTCTAAATTCGCATCTTGTAAAATCATGAGCTCGTCGGATGTTTGCCTCCAACCCGGAGATCAAACAAGCTCCTACTCCGCCATCTGATCAGTGACGATCGACAAAGGACTTGTGATGCTGCACTTTCCTTCGACGTTTGTCAATACGGGGCAGCCGCGGAGGTAGTGCTTTGCCTCGACGGACAGATAGCCTCAACGCGACGCAGCACAAGTCGGCCTCGCACGAGATTTTTCTCACCATAGAAGAGGAGCTGCACGATGCGCGGAGGGTGCAGATGCACGGGCAGGAAGAGGACCTCCGAGCGGCACTGAACATGGTCATAGAAAGGGTCAGCCAGCTGGTGAGACTGATGCCCGCCCCGTCTCGTCTCCAATACGCTCATGTATAGAACCAATCCCTAGTCAAACCTGCTCGGCGAGGCGTACAAGGCTCAAGCAGAGCTCGAGGTCCAGCTCAACGTCGCAAAGTCGAATCTCCAGCTCGTCATTTCGAACAACGAGATGCTCGAGGAGGCGCTCAAGCGCGACACGCATACCCGCGAAGTGGGATGGCGTCGCGGCGGCAGCAGGACTACTGGTGGCCGCGGCCCAGAGGAGCCCATACGCTCCGCGTCAGCGGACTATTCTTCGTCTGGAGGCGCACCCCCGCTTCGTGACGCGGACGCCCCCGCGAGCTCGCCCGTCACGATGACGACGACGACGCCGACGACGACGGCCGCGCCGAGCGAGAGCCGGTTCTTCGCCAAGTTCCGCTTCACGTCCGGTCCGCACCCCTCCGCTGCGACGGCAGCGTCGAGCAGGCCGTCGAGCAGGCCTGGCACGCCGCAGCCGCAAGACGGGACGCGGTCTGCGGGCGCCGGCGTTAACGGTGTCGCAGGCGGAGGTGGTGCGGCGCATCATTTGAACTCGCCTTCGCTACCGTCGCTGCCGACACAGCAGAGCCAGCAGTTCCAGCAGAAGATCGAGGAGCTGAACGCCTCCTTGGAGAAGGAGCGCGCGGCGAACGCAAAGGTGACGCAGGAGAAGGCGGCGTTGGAGGCGGAGCTCGAGTCGCTCTCCCAGGCGCTCTTTGAGGAGGTCTGTCTCGCTCGCGTGTCTGTGCTCCCTTTTTTTTCCTCATGTCTGATATTTGCTCGCTAGGCTAACAAGATGGTCGCGACCGAGCGGATCAGGCGCGCAGAAACGGAGGAAGAGCTCAAGGAAGCCAACCTCGAGAAGGAAGCGCTCAAAAGCGCGCTGCGCCTGCTCGAGGACCAGAGCGTGCAGAACAGCCCGGCCGTGCCGTATACCGCACCGCCGACGACGGGTGCGTCGGCGATGGGCATGAGCGCCCTAGAGCGCGATCGAACGGTCGGCATGTCCCACTCGAGGTCGTCCTCGAGAGAGGCGGTCAAGAGCCTGCCGAGCGGCTCGCCCCCGCCCCTCAGCCCGACTTTCCTTCCTGAATCGTCGTCCATATCGTTTGTGGCGTCCGCTTCGGCAGCGGCGGAATTGCATGCCGAACCTGGGCCTGGCGAAGAGGCCGTGAATCCCTCGAATCCTTCAAACCAAGGCGTTGACGATCACACCCGTCCCGCTGAATCATCAACGTCCTCGTCGTCACTGCCACCCACGGGCTTGGAGCCCGTTCGCGATAAGCACGGTTACGATGGCGGCGGGGAAGAGGTCGAGGACTCGGAGCCTACGCCGCAGTTCCGACGCTCGCGCCCGTCGTCGCTTCATCTGTCGTACCCGATCGACGAACGTTCGGCATCGCCGTGGGCGGACGTCGTCGTCCGAGCGCACGCTCAGTCGTCCGTCGCGGATCCCGCGGGCTCTTTCCCGACAGGCCAGACGGTGTAGATCGACGGCGAGAGGGTCATAGATCACTGAATTGGAATGCACTCTCTTTTTCTATACACCGGACATACGTGGATACATTTCGCTCGGGTTTCTTGTTGGGCTGACCTTGCTGACGGGCTCATCTGTATCACCAGCTTTGATTATCGAGTTTTTTCTTTCCCTCCACAACCTCTGTCACTTTCTCGACCACCAATTCAATACCATATCGTTTTACTGGATGTGTTATGTGGTTCCATGGGGAATTCACAAGTTTGAATGGTAGTTCTGGAAGTCTGACAACTGACTACAGCACTTTCATGTTCTCGTTGCTTTGCAGCCCAAAGCCTGCGACTGGACGGCCTGAAGGCATGAACCATAGGCGACTCTTAAAGGACACTGCTTCGGGACAAAAAGAAAGCCGTCGACTACGTTGGAGGAATGAGAAACCAGGACAGACCGCTCCTCCCTGCAATGACCATCCATACAGACGCGCCGTGTTACGTATACGCAGCGAACGCAGCCTATTCCTCCCGAACAATGCTAGAGTCATATTCCGACGTGAATGAACGGTATCCACTCGTGGTATTCCGCTCCTCTCCTTCTCATATCGTTGACTGCATCCTGCAGTCCTTCAGCTGCAAGGTCCAACTTTGGCCTTGCACCATCACCACCATTGTCGCTGAAGATCTTTCTGTACACGCTCGAAGCGACTTTTGGACCATACGAATCACTGATACTCCACAGTGTGCCGACTGCACCCCTGAATCCAGCCGCCATGAATCCGCCAACCAGGTGCATAGCTTCGTTGCTGAGTTTTGCATCACCCATGGCTGTTTGACAGGCCGAGAGATACACAAACTCGGCCGCATCGAAAATGTTCGCGTCCATGATCTCGCTCAGCTTCAATCGCCGGTCGTATAGCTCCAGTCCGCTGTCCAGCGGCTTCTCGGGGTCCTGCTCTCCGTGACAGGCAAAGTGCAGCCAGCTGGCGTGCCGCAGATGGTGAAGGACATTCGAGCGTGTCGCCTGCGTGTCTGCGAATAATTTGGCATTCAATATTCCCGACTGGTTTACCAAGGTCGCTACCCCTTCGACTTCTCGTCTGACCGCGGGCAGTTTAGGAAGAGGCGGAAGTCTGGCTGCGTTCGATACTCCAACTGCGATGATCGTCCTGTTCAAATCGTCAGCAGGTCTTGCCGCCTTGTTGCGCTCTCGTGCGCGGATGAGGGATTCCAGCGTGTAAGTATACGACTGTATGAAATCACTTTGGATTGGCGCTGATGCGTGTAGCGGCAGATATGTGAATGGGCCGGAAGCACACCACCATATTCTTCCACGCTCAATGCCATTCTGAAATTGTTTGTCATCGGTCTCGGATGCGATGGAAGGAATAACCACCACCCACCGAGCGGAGGCATTCGAAAACTGGCGAGACGACCTGGATCCACAGCCAATCAAGCACTGTTCGAAAGGTGTCACTCGATGACTCTACATCGATCTTCCTGCCGTATCTCTTAATCGCCTGCTCGCGTCTTTCTATGGCGTCTCTAGATGTAATTCGGCACTGTGCCAAAGCCTTTCTCAGTTTGGTGAGCATGTCATAAAGCTTCTCAAGGGTCACGCCCCTCAGTGCTACGTGTTCCGGACTCTCTTGATTGGGAAGCAGTATAATTGCATCGCTCCTAGCAGACGTGGCAGTGAGAACAACGACAGGTCCTTCGCGCGCGACAGTCGCAATCGTGTCCCATGACGGCGGCAGAAGGAATTTTCCGAATCCAGGTCTAGTTCGTATGTCGGCGATCAATTCCTTCCTCCTCCGAACCAGAACGTGTGGGTCGATTGACAGGTTAATCTCCGTTTCTTCAGTCTTGGCTGCTATCTGGAGTTGCGTCGAAATATCTCGGAGTGCTTTTGCATCATCTGGAAACACATCCCACAGTAGCGCGTCCCCGGTTTTGAGCTGAATGGTTTGTTTATGCGTTATCGAAACGGCGGCTTCGAAAAATTCGATCGCTTTCTGCGGTGTAGAATAGTCCAGAGCAGCAGCAACACCCATAGAGGAGGCC
Organism: Macrocybe gigantea; assembly: GCA_011319805.1. Taxonomy (NCBI): domain Eukaryota; kingdom Fungi; phylum Basidiomycota; class Agaricomycetes; order Agaricales; family Callistosporiaceae; genus Macrocybe; species Macrocybe gigantea. Next base: position 153,106 of record SJRY01000004.1, on the reverse strand, counting down.
AGCGGAACTGCGTCCTGCTGCAACACTCGATGCCTTGTAGCGACGGCATTTCCGAGCCAGACAACATCCGGGAGCGCAGTGAAAGCAACGGAAAAAGCTTCTACGGCTTCCTCCCGTTTTGCTCGAAATGCCATTTTCCCCCACCGTACCGCTTCAAACCAGAGCGTCGATGGAGAGATGGACGGCACTTGGACTGCAGAGCGACATGCCTGTAAGGCCTTTTCCAGGTCCTCCACTTCGCCGGCCTTTTTGTATCGGGTCTCGTAACATAGACCGAGGTTTCCTTGCCTGGGTGCAAGGTCGGGGTTGGCGACTGGCGTCTTGTCCACTGCGGACTGAGCATATTTCAACCACGTTTCCAAATACATTGCCTCTTGCGTATGAGCATACCGGTAAGCGTGTATCATCGACAAGGTTTCCAAGAATCCAGGCAAAGCATGATGTCCCTCGTGTGTCGCATTCACGGCAGCCTGATTGTATCGTTCTGCCGCATCTAAATCCGGAAAATTGCCCAGCGTCTTGAACCGCTGAAGATACGCGTATGCAACGCTGAATCGTCGCTGAGCTAGATTGGGATCTCCGACCGGCGTGCTATCCAGAGCCATTTTCAACCACCTCAACCCTTCGTCCAGATCTGCTTCGTTAGGGACTTCTCTATATCGGTACACGTATCTGGCCCCAAGATTGGCCTGCCGCTTGGCGAGGCGTGAGTGGCCGGGTGGCGTGCCTTCGACAGCTGCCCTACTCAAGTTCGTGCATATCTCCAAGTCCCTCCAATCACCCAGACCGGTATATCGTTCTGCATACACATCAGCCAACCTCTGCTGCTGCTCCGGCAAGTCTGGATGATCCGATGGAGTGCTGTCCAACAAATCTTGGCTGTACTTCATAGCTAATTCCAGATAGCTCAAGTCTCCGGATTGTTCATAGTATTTCATGTAAGTCCCCACAAGGTCGGCTCGTCGGCGCGGCAGAGCTGGATGTCCTTGGGGAGTGTTATCCACGGCACTTTGGCGACATTTCAGAGCGGCATCCAGGAACTTCACTCCGCTCATATTGATGCGAGGCACAGAAGGTCCATTTTCTAACGAACCGGGGTGAGTTAATACCTTCCAAAGGGATAGGCGAGTCCATTTGGAAGCAAAGTCGCGGCTAGAGAAGTCATGCAGGTGTCGATGACAGTTGGTATATATGTCGGCTAGCGTATTCAGGCGGTTAGGAAGGTAAGGATCGGTGGCAGCTGTTTGTTCTACCGCTAGCTGAGCATAAGCAAGGGAATCTAAGAGATCCGAGGTGTTCCGTAGACGTCGAAACCTAGTTGTATACGCCGTGCTCAAACTCTGCAGGCTATGTGACAGTCGACGGTCGTCCGGAAACGTGCTGGCCAGGGCAGCCGTGTTGAATTTGAGGCTTATTTCGATGTCGTTCAAGTCGCGAGACCTCTTGTAACGGTGAGCAAAAGCTCTCCCGATCATTCTCAGCGGAGTGTGCAGCTCGCGGCTACCTAAAGGAAGCGCGTCGATCGCTCGTCCGGCATATTGCATCAAACTCTTCAGATCAGAGATTTCGTTGTGACGGCCATATCGTCTTCCAGACCAAGCCGCCAAATTGCACTGTCTGGTAGGCAAATCGGGGTCTCCATGAGGGGTACCCTCAACGGAGCCTAAGCTGCATCTGATCCCAGCGTCCATGTCCTTTGCGTTTTCAAATGCATCGAACCTGTCTCTGTAGATGGCGCCGAGGCAGTCGAGTCGATGCGCGAGTCTAGGATCCCCAAGGAAGGTAGAACTGACCGCTTGCTGACCAAGTCCCACTGCAGCGTCAGATTCTGTGGAGTCATGAGAGTGCTTATACCGCTCCGTACAGATCTGCGCTAGAAGCATTTGTCTGCTCGGCAGATCGACAGATCTAGGATGGGTGCGGTCGAGAGCAGACTTGGCATATTCGAAAGACAGCTCAAGATCTTTCGGGTCGGCGGAACGCTGGAGATATTTGGAGAGGAATGACTCTGCTAGCAGTACTTGCTTTGACAAAAATGCTGGGTCATCTGCAGAGGTCTCGTCGGTAGTAAATTGAAAAGCTTTCATTTCCGGGTCGAGGCTTGACATCGCAGATCGATGTCCTTTGGGCATGTATATAAAAGAGTCAACTTGGCTAGATTCTGCATACTCGTTTTTGACTTACTTATGACCTTCTCACATCTGGCGGATGAGAGTCGTGCACCAAACAACGGCAAATGCGCGTGTAAGTTATAAGGCTCGGTGACTTGACGGCTGTCGCTTTTTATCCGGCGTCATTTTCCCTATCGTGAATACGGACGACACATGGCCATTTACCACTGCCGTTCGAAACAGAGGTGATGCCTGTCCACTCGGCAATGCAGCGATCATGATACATAAATTAATGCCATGGATGCCCTTCAAGGGCAGAAAGTAACAACATAATCTGCCTTCTTCTCACTCGGACAGGTCCACAACGCCGTTCCGCTTCCTTCATCGTATGCGTATGCATAGGCGTTCGGACAAGCGCCCTCTGCACAGTAACCGATGACTCAGAAAAGTGAAAAGAGCGATTTTGTCTTATAGAGTGCTTACTGAAGTACGAGTAGAACTGCACGCCTGAAGGCGGGCACGTCGCCGGAATGTTGTGCGAACCGGTGCAGCAATTGGCCGAATCTCCTGCAGAGAAGAATTACACAGGTTAATTTTTTCCGAAGGAGCGTACCAGGATTCTTGTCGAGGTTGGCGAAGCACGCCGTCATGCACCCGAAAACCGAATGGTCAGGCCCTTCCAGCACCAACGGCTGCGGACAGTTGGCGTTGAGGTCGGCTTTGCAATCTGGTGCAGGACAATCCACGGACGTCGTGACAGAGATAGGGATGTTGAAGCCATCTACCAGCGAAACTAGATATCACCGCGTGTTAGCTCACTAAGAATGCCTTCAAAGCAGCGTCGGAAAATACCATCGTAATTGTCGGGTGCTCCGTTCGTGCCAAGCGTCCATTCCGCGAGTGTAACCGGTGGAACGCCCTACGTGCACAGAAATGTTAGACGCAGTGCTCGTCCAAGATAATGGTCACGCACGGTCCCTGTGTGCGGATCGCATTCGATTCCACCGTTACAGCCTCCGCTGGCGCAGGCCGTAGGATCTGTTTTACCGGTGGAGAAGTCGCAGTCGCGCCGAGCCTAAGCAGAGGTCATGGTGAACGTATTCCCCTGAGCGATTGTGGCCGGAGCTCACCCAAATTCTGCCAGCCGTCCAATCGTCTGGGACATTGAACGAAGTCGAAGAGCCAGCAGGCGCCTCCCATCTGCGCGAAAAGGGACAATGTCAAGATGGAAGGGACAGCGAGCTGGTCTCGACCAGAGTTACCCTGTCTTTGTGTCCGGCACACTTTGTTTGACGTTGAGGTCGGTGAAAACCTGACACATCCAGGTGAGCCCCGGTAGGGCCTCTCAATCCTGTGATTGATACGCACCGCAGGCCTATATAGATTTGATATTGTCATTGTCAGTACGAAAATGGCCGAGAGGTTGATTGACATACTCACCAGACGGTATAAGGGCAGTTGTTTTTCACCGTGAACGTTCGTCCAAGGACGCCATGGAGGAAAAACAGAAGCGTAACCAGACGCAGAGAGAGATCCATGATGACCAGAGTCAGGCATCGAGGTTTTTATATTGCCACAGTCCTCGGCCAATCATTTGATGCTTAGACGACGAAGCCGAGGTTCATCATGATCAAACGCGAGAGCTCTCTCCGAAGAGATTAGAAAGCACGTCGGATCAGAGAATGATCGATTCGATGCCTCGTTAATTCAGCATTTATTGACCATCTGTGTCGGAGGGGCACGATGCTGAGCCATTCGTGTCTTTCGTGCCGTATCGTATCGCTGACGAGTCCAAGCCAGACCAGATTTCGTCCAATCGGGCTTGCATGGAGTCCAGTGCCATGGGACAACTATGTTGCTACGCAGCACATAGAGTTTTACAGGCATCATAAAGTTCTGAAACACGGACAGAAATATTGGTGATTGCAACAATTCCACTTGTTAGAGGTACAGACGCCGAAGGTGTTGCAAAACAAAAACAAACAGTCAAATTTTGACAGCGGTTAACTCTTGAGTTGTACCTCGAAGCTTGGTCTTCGTTTTGGAATGAAAAGGGCTCCAGATCCTCTACCCATGTCGGGTGAAGCGCAAGCGCCCCAGGCGAAGAAACTCAAGACTGAAATGACCTCGGTGGTCACTCAGACCACCGTCGAGAGCGATGGGAAATGGACAAAGGTTGAGCGACGCAAGCAGAAGAAAGCGAAAAAGGCTGAGATCAAATCAGAAGTGTGTGCGGCTCTTGCCCTTGTTCGCCTCGTGTTATGTCTTGTGCTCATGTTCACCCCAACTCATCGCGCTCATCGCAGTCGACGCAGCCGCGTTTCATGTATAACAATGCCGAAATAGTCAAGAGGCACACGCCCATTGGAATTGACGTACGGCCAGACGTTTCTTCTCTGATATCTGAGCTAGAGGCTGACCTGTGGCGGGTCAGGAAATTCGAGAACTGGTCCTACATATCATTGCGGATGCTCCTCCTCCGAATTGGCTGCGAATAGAAGTGAGTGTTAGTTTTCGTTTCTGCCGTCCATGTAACTGAGGCAATGGCGCTGGTCAGAATGCGAATCTCATCCAGAAAGTCGTTGCTCTGCTGGTCCCAGGCATCACCCCCGATCTGCTTTCGCTGCCTCCGTATCCTGCAAACGCGATGATCAATCCCAGCATACCGTTGGCAATTCCTCTGTTGCCTCCACCAACGCAGGACGCGACGGTGCCGCACGCCATACCGTTTATCGCGTCTACATATAGCCATGCCTGCCCTACTCGCGCCCCCGGCGACCAATATCGCATGCACAGCGTCCTCAGCACGTTTTTCAGCACGCCGATCAGCTATGAAGAGCGGAAGAGGAGGCTTCTCAGGATGGCCTGTACGTTTTCCTGTCACGACTGCCACGATCTGCGGGCAATTGATTTTTTTTTCTTTGCAATGCATAGCAGAAACCGATAAATCGCAGGATCCGGCACAGTATCTTCTTACACTGGAGCAAATGATTGAGAACGAATACCCGGTCCCTTCGTACATGTCTGATATTTTTCAGAAGCCGCCAGGCTGGCTGGAGACGCCGCAGTTGTCTTTGACAGAGCCTCCTCCGGGTGTTCCGAGACCCCAACAGAAAATATACGCCATCGATTGTGAAATGGTAAGTGATTAGCGCAACATTACGTTAGAGTGCACAAGATCCTAACTGAATGTCCCTGCACAAGTGCTTGACGGAAGATGGCAAGGAGTTGACGAGAGTGTGCATAATCGACTACCATTCTGGCGTGATTATCTACGATCAGCTGGTCAAACCCTTCAAACCTGTCACCGATTACTTGACGCGGTAAGCCATCATTTTTTTGAACATGCTTCTTCGGCCCTTGTTAAGAAATTCTGCCAGATGGTCAGGAATCACAGCCGAGGCTCTAGAGAATGTCACAACATCGCATGCTCAAGTCCAAGCCCACATCCTCCGTCTCTTATCTCCTCCCGCTCCGAACCCCTTCTCCACGTCTCCGCACAAGGCCAAACACCAACATCCACCTCCGACGCCGATCCTGCTCGGGCACTCGCTCGAGTCGGACCTCAAAGCGCTCAAGATCTGCCACCCGTTCTGCATCGACACGGCGCTCATGTACCACCACCGCGCGGGCGACCGCTCAAGCCCGGGCTGGCCTGGCTCACCAAGAAATGGTGCGGACGCGAGATTCAGACACGCGGCGAGGGCGGACACGACCCCGAGGAGGACGCGCGCGCGTGTCTGGACTTGCTGAAGAAGAAACTCGCGAACGGGCCTGGGTTCGGCGAGTTCAAGACGGACGTCGAGTCGATATTCGACCGCATGGCGCGCTCGACGCGTCGTGCTGGCGGCGGCGTTGGGAGCATCAAGACGGCCGTGGTGGACCATGGAAATCCGGTGGCGATGCATGGGAACAAGGCGACGACGGCCGTCGCGTGCAAGAGCGACGATGAGGTTTTGAATGGTGTGCTGGATGTCCTGCCGTCGCATCATTTCACGTTTGCGAGATTCCTGTCGCTTGCGGATACCTTGGGATGTTCGTAGGATTCCTTCTTGCTTCTTGCTTTTCGTTTACTAAATCTCATCCGCAGGGACGACACCCAAACCGTCTCCAGACGCGCCACCACCTCCACCGGCGGCGCCTCCCAGCCCTGAAGCGCTGAAAGTCACGCTCGAGAATCTGAACGCGCGCCTCAAGGCGCTGCATTCGTCATTGCCACCGAGGACGGCGCTGATCATCTTCACGGGCCATTCCGACCCTCGCCCCATGGCGGCGCTGAACGCAAGGAAAGGAGCGTTTGACTCGGCGATTAGGAACGCCAAGAATCCGGAGGATGTCACCGATGTGCGCTGGACCACAACGGACGTTAGGGACTTGGAGGAGGCTGTCGAGCTCGCTAAGCGGGGATTGTTGTTTTTAGGTATCAAGCAATGACCTCGTCATGTTTTTCCATCGATTTGTTTACACGGATAGGCTGTACATAATGTTTTTGGGTTCTTTTACGAGTCTTGCTCAACTGTCCTGCACAGGATATGTGGATAATATGTAATGTGCATGTGCATCAATCCCCGGAATCCCAATCAAGACCCAAAGCATCTCTATTTTCTCCTCGCACCGCCGCCTCCACAGCTTCTGCAAGCTCTCTCAACGCCAACACGTCGTCGCTCAGCTCGACGGGCCCTTGGCGATTGTTGATGTCCCGGGCGCTCAGTCCGAGCGCGTGCACGAGCTCCTGCTCCCGCTCAGCTCCCCGATGCGCGTCGAGCGATTTCAACAGCGACTCGAGATTGGGCCGCGACGCGAGGATCTTTCTTATGTTTGAAGACGTTGCTGTGAAAAGGCGTCGGAATTCTCTGGGTCGAATGCTCTGATGGAGTTCCTTTCGACTTACCGATGGCTTCGTAGTGGTGGAGTTGAAGTACCTTTGGGTCGTCCCGCTTGAGGGGATCGGGGTAGGCGGATTGGTCGGGTATGTAAGGCCATCTGAGTGACGTGAGCGGTCGTAGAGGCTTGGGCTCTGGAAGCAATGCGTCGTCGTTTTCTTCCGTTGGCTTTGATACGTCTGAAACGCGGTCCGTGTTAGCTCGTGGTGTTATTACCAAGCAATACAGAGCTCACCCTCGTTCATCGGAATCGGCGGCTCTAATGAAGGCGTTGGCTCCGTAGTCGGGCGATTGGGGACCGTACACGCGGAAGCTGATCAGAATTAGCTGAAGATCTGCAGCAGCATTTCGAACGAATACTTTTGTGTTCTTTATAGCAGACCACGGAACAGCTGCAAGCACGATCTGAGATGAATGAGTTCAGACTAAACGTGAGAGCGGGCGAAAACTTACTACGGAACGGTGCAGGCAGGACATGAGTATTTTGCGTCCTTTTCCGAGCACACTAGACATTTGTCTCTCCTCTTGGGAGCCATGAGAGGCCAAAAAGCAGTGAAGCTGGCTACCACTTCGTGCCTCGAGGGCGGATGAAAGAAGGAATTCCGTTGTTTGGCAACAACCTCCGAATTAGAAACAAAACAAAGAATCTCAAAGGAACTTGAATGTGCTTTAGTACCCGACACTCACATTCAACGTCCATTTTTCCACAGGAATTTTCTGCGTAACTTTGTGCTCGAACGTCAAGGCATCTCTGGAAAAATGCTCTGCTTCTACGGCGGATGTGGAACAAAATAGCCAAGCCTCCAGCGGAATGGTCATAACGTCTGTCATCAGGAATAATGCGTTCAGCCCGTCACTCGCCGACTTGAATGGTGCATTTTGGCTTCCGGTCTGGATGCAGCGCATCATCCTCAGTACAAGACAGCAAGAATTTAAAGGGACCTGATGTCTTGCGACACGCCTGACGGTTTTTCACAAGGTCCTACTCGGTTCGACTTCGTATGAGATTTCATTGGCAACAAAGTCGTACAGCCATTTCACACTAGCGCTGCCGTCTCGGGAAAAGAACCGGGATTTTCAATTTCCGGATACCGTTCTCGTATTAGGACAGGAGCGTGACGGCCCCTTCACCAAACAGGGATAAAAGGAATGGCGTCCAGCAGCAAGCTCCCTAACTCATTCGAGCATCGTTTTACTTCACTCAGCCGTCAACGAACTGCTTTCTCATCTTAAACAATGCCTACCGGTACGTTCTTCCTCCAGAACAGGCAATATCCAAATCTTGTGCTTGCGGTAAACGAAACCGGCGATGGTTCGTGTTTTTGGCTTCCATTTGAGGCCCGTCAAGGCTAATTCGCATGTGAACCCCAGTCACTGTAGAAGAGAAAGTAGGGCGAGGTTGCGATGCTAGATATCAGCTGGTTCGTTTGCCTCCCTTTTCCTATCGGTCTCTTCCGGCTCCTCATGCTGTGGCTTTTGATCCCGTTTTGCAGTGGCAGTTGACGCAGAAATCTGGCGAAATTCACACCATACACAATAAAATCACTGGCTTTGACCTCGATTTAGACGAGCGATGGCCCGGCGCCATCGTCAAAGGTGGCACAGGTCAGCCAGATTGGGTCGTTCGTCTGATGGAAACGGATTTCTACGCGTAAGAAAACAGCGTCCGGCTTTTCTGGTCTGCATTAAGTGTTCGTGGCTGTAGGCTCGCTCTTTTGGGTCTCGATTCCTGGATGTCTTGTCCGACGACCGCCCATGAGGGCTCTCCTGTCAACGTCAGACCTTGGGAGGCCAAGCCTCATCAATACTGGGCTCTTCGAACCCGGTAAGTCAAACATGGGTTAATGACGGCAACCAACATCAATGTAACTTCCTGTTCGCAGTAACGACGAGGACGATGAGTGCTGAAACTTCATCACAAGCCTCTCCGATTTTTCTTTCCGTAGAACCATGAGGAGGGTGGTTAGGTGGGTGCTCGGAATGATTGTACTCTTTAGCGCTATATTCCTGTTTCGCTACCGTGAAAAGGCCTGCTCCGGGGCGGCGGGGATTGTTCTACATGCCAGATCGGTCAGGGTAGTGCTGTTCATCTGTCCTCAGGTTATGCCAGCCGTGCGGAACACGAGGGCCATCTAGACTATGACCAACGTTGAAAGCATAAGCCATATGTGGAAGAACTGAGATTGGTGCCACCGACCTGAAGGAGTCGGTCTCCTCCAACTTGCAGTCCGGAAGTCACCAACTAAGAAGTTTTGGCAGCATTCGTCGGCAGATATTCCAGCGAATCGCGGATGCCTGGCCCGAGGAAGCCCGACTCGGAGCATATTTGAGAACTCGTCCCGTTCTGAACGAAACGAACTTGTCAGGGGAAGTCGCGTTGTTTGGCAAGAACCTCCGAATCCGAAAGTCATACCAAACAATCCTCCAAACTTCGAAACTGATTTCCTTGTTCCGATCCTTCTTACGCGCCTTGTGTTGACCCATGAATTGTGAGAACATTCAGTACCGATCTCTGAGATGGATGGTGCTTCAGTGCTATGTTTGAAGACGGTCAATCTTGACAAGTGTTTCGGGGAGGGAATATTGAACTTCCGTCGCGTCGCAGGTTGTGTGCATGGCCACCAGCCACCTCTAACAAGTGAGAATTCTCGGATTGAATACGCTGTAGCATTCCTTCCAATTGGTGAGGCCGCCGTTCTTCATGTTGCCCTCTTACTTAAACTCCTCCGCCCAATGTTCGCATCCACAGAGTTTTCATATTCGAACCTTGCACATGCACGAGCTTGGCATCATGCATGGCGAGATTTCAAATTTCAAGCTTTGCATCACGTTGGAACGCATATATTAAACGCACTAATAGGCAGGTGTCCGGTTATCTGCAGGCCACTTTGCACTCTTCTCATAATATCCAGCAATGACGAGTTCCTCGACGAGATCCCATAACCCGGAATGCCCACGTATGGATTCTTCCCAGCTCTCAACGCTCTCCTCATATTCTACCAGCACAACCCTTCGATCATTAAGCTCCCTGATTCTTTTGCAAATTACGGCTTTCCCGCCATAACCAGGGGAGACAATCACAGCGAAGTATTTCAGATTTTTTGCGATAGCGAGCAACAGTTGAGTCTTTCCCCAATTGTGGGGACAGACACCGAAATGTGTCAGAGTTTGAAACGGCGCAGCGACCGCCATTCGGTGCTCCGCGCTGCTCACAGCCGGATAGCGCATAAGAAGGGCAACCTCCTTCAGCTGATACCAGCTGTAACCGCTGCCGATTATCGCCAAGTGCGTCAACCTGGACAGTACGTTGGGTGGGGTACTGAGGTCGACCGTGTGGTGATTCAGCTGGAAGAAAGCTCGACGAATGTGGGGAGACCGGATAAAGGGTAGCAGAACGGTTGGATTCCTCTTCTCCCCTCCCCAGCTAGCATAGCTGACTACGCTGGTCGAACATTCAGCTAGGATAATTCTTGCTTGTTGGAGAGAGACCGTCTCGCCAAATCCCAGCGCACGTACATGTGCACGGAGAAAGCTTCGTGGCTTCGACCACATACCGGCGATGAAAGAAGTAGCTTTAGCATGACTTTGGATGAGAACGCACTCGTACAGAACGGGTTCGATCCTATAAGCAGATTAATCGGCAGGAACAAAGACGTCAAGTTTCGGAGGCCCATTCCAAGATTAGATGCACCTCCGAACTTGCGTTCTTCCACCCACCATCTCTTCACGTGCTTTGCCACCCTCAGGAGTTGTGCGGCGCTGACTCTGTCCTGCCTCGCAGCGATCTCGAATATCGGCCGCTGGATTTCATCTGGAAGATGAACGTGATTGATGTCGGAGCTTCCAGAGTTTATCTGCATACGTGTCCAGGAATATGCCGGTGGTGAGCGGCAAACGATGGGTATTTTTGAGAGCGGGAAAAGTTTGAAGGAAAAATGTCAGACGACAACTGCAACCGGTCGTCGATGGGGGAGTATCCAAGGTTCCACATCAGGTGCCAAGTGCGAAACGGGCGCCTGGCAGTGCTTCGTCGCCTGACATGCGCTAACGAGGCTTGGTCCGAGAACGGCATTGAGTACTTTTTTTCACACGAGCCTCGAGGTCAATGGTATCGATTCTGAGAGATCAAGCCTTTGCGGTGTATAGAAAACAGCCCAGAAGAGAGCCAGGATAGGCCTTCCCTTCGGGAGACAGGCTACAGCAAGGCAAGTACGTCGCTCCTCCTAGTTCTGAGTGGCGTCTCCTCGTCTCATGATCTGGCTAGAAGACTCTGCTGGGCGTATCACAAATCTTCTGCCTTATAGAACATCCACATGGTTGTAGATGGTTATCGAGCACCGACACTTGTCGGGTAACATCACTGGGGACCGTGCGCCATGCTGAGAGGCAACAACCCCCTTCCGTTGTTGGAAGAATGCAGGTGATCACACAGATGGGTCATTGCATCACCCACAGAGACGCCGTCAATTTTGCTTTGCAAGACGGTCGATCATGACGGACGAACCTTGGTCATCGGGTGAGATATTTTGGAATGTGTAGTGTTATCGGACTCCCTCGTTCTTCATTCGCCTTGCTGATTGGGGTACATAGATGATAACGATCAGATCCTAATAAAGCAGGTGTAGAGTATGTGCTCTCTGCCGGAACCCAGCCATGCCGAGTCTCGCCCCTAATATATGCCGTCTCGACAGATCTTTGTTCGTCTACTCAATTCAATGCGTTCAGTCATAAAAGGCGCTCCTTTTGGTCCTAGACTGAATATATCAAGGAAACAGCTGTGTACTTGCGAACTTGCCAAGCGGACGCCCTGTGACATCAGCCCTCCTGGCAGAATCACCTATCCATTTAGTGCGGTTGGTTTCTCAAACGTCGGGGTCACAGAAAAAAGATTGCTTCTCAATCCTGCCGTGATCATCATCTAAGATCGCGTGGCATACTAACCAGGATCAATAACATATAAATCGACTTGGAGATCGAATTAATCCTTGCCCCGCCTCTCTGTCAGCGCAATCCCCCTCAGTCAGAGGAGCACCCGAAAGTTAAGAATGGCCATTGGAATAGCGGAAGCCCAATTTGTCGCATTGTTCGTCGAGTCTGTGTTCTATGGTCTGTATCTTGCGACCTTCTTCCGATGCCTGCAAACACTCCTCTGGATTCCGAACGTCGGGTGGAAACCGCTTCGAAACATTGGTGTGACGAACTTGTTCGTCACGCTTATTCTGTGCTTCTTGGGCACCTTCAATCTAGCTTTGGCTGTCGTTAGGAATGTCCAGGGTCTCTTTCACAATGCGCAGGGAGGCGCCGTCATTCAAATTGGTGCTCCATGGATCAGCATCGTAAAGGTCAGTTTTCCTCCAGATTTTTCATGGGATCGACAAACGAGCGTTCTTCGTTGTAGTCCTTTTTCTTCAATCTTCAAACGACAATAGCGGACGCGGTGCTAGTAAGGATGACAGCATAGTTCTTCATTGCCGCTTACATTTTGTCCGCTTAGATATACCGGTGTTGGGTCGTCTGCGAAAGATCCGTTAGCGTTATCGTACTTCCAATCTTCCTCTGGATATCGGGGACAACGCTGAATCTGGCGTTCTTAATCCTTCTCGCTGGTCTTCGTCCCGGCGATCGCAGAACAGCAAATAACATCAGTGATATTGGATGGGCGTTTTGGGCGTGCGCAATCACCCTGAACGTTTACGCAACGTGTAAGCGATTCATCCTTGGACCTTCCATGTCGATTCTAGTTACAGATCCCGCGCGTTTTAGGTATGATCGTCTACAGACTGTGGGCAGTCGATCATGAACGAGTCACCAACATGCGAGAGACGGGCATGGCCAAGGAAGCTCGTCACAGAACAACACTCTACAGGATCATGCGTATCATCGTCGACTCGGCCTTGATCTACACGGTGTTCACCATCATATATTTCGGAACTAATTTCAAGGGAAACGCTGTCTACATAACTTCCGCCATGGTGGGTTTATCCTCTTGTCATACCGCGCAGCTACGTGCGGCATGCACTGATGCCGGCACGTTCTTGGAACTTGCAGGAATGTCAAATTATTGGAATTGCGTTCAACCTTATCCTCATCCGTGTCTCAAGAGACGGCTTAGCGGTCACCAACCATCTTACGGACAGCCGTGGGTTTTCGTCGATGCATTTCAAGACCATTGCAGACCCAGGCGCGCGATCATTGGGCGACGGCACTCACGTCAACCCCAGCCACACTATGCTCCCTTCTTCCTATTCGGCTAGTAAACCGGAAGGGGAGAAAGGTGGATCGACGATACACTCTGCATGAATCGGATGACGATCAGCCTTTTTTCTTTTCCTCCTGTTTTTTCGCATTATGTTATCTATAAGTATTTATTTCTTCGACTCACGGCTATAGTTCTACCTTTTACCGCACTGCTCCTAGTTGTAACGATATCATACTGAGTAAGTCACTACGGACGTCAAAGGCGCATTCGGTTGCCGAACTTGAGAACATTCGCTGGCGAACGGCGCCTGCCGACAGTTGGAACTCAGAACAGTGGCGACTTCCACGACGCTAGATCTTTCACCCAAGTCATTTTTTTTCTGTGAAGGTATTTTCACTTCCTTAAGTGCTGTTTGTTTACTTGATGTTCTGGTTACCAAGAAGCATGTCACGATTGAGATGTTTTTATTCTTGGAGTGACCATCTAGCCAACAGTCATGCGTCGCGCACAGGTCCCAGACGAGTCTCGAAATCGAAACGGAGCGCTCCGAGGTTGTGCGAGCACATCTATCCGCTATGGGGGTTTCCCTCGACATCTCGTCTAAGAGCTGTAGTGCAAACCACTGAGTCACCACTGCAATGGGCGATAACCAAGTATGTTCATTCGATCCGAGGCAGCACGTCTTGGCGAACCAATATGTCACAGTTCAAATCATCGTTATGGGATTCCTCACCATTTGTGTCGGTATCGCCATCCTGCAAATGTCCAAGGTCGATCCGGTTTCGTTGACCAAATTGGATCGCCGATCTACGTTACTGCTTGAAGCCGCTCGTTCCAAGACTGAAACGCTTGAAGAGAAAGGTGCCATCGGCAATCGAAGATCCTGGCATGGACGCGTTGCGCGGCTCCTTCGGGACCGTTAGCAGCATCATTCGAGCGCGCAGCGTCCGTCGTATGAACCAGAGGAGCCAGCTTCCGAGGACGCGGTCGGCTAGCATCCCAAACAATTCGTTCGAAAGGCAACGGCATCCTCCCGATCTTGAAGATCATCCTAGCGGCATGAAGCGACATCAGCTGTACGACGCGCCCATGCTGCCACGAGACGATACCCACTCATCCGTCATCGTCTCCGATGTCGAAGAAGCTTTCCATCAAGTTTGACAGCCCAGACGTCGTCCGCCAATATAAACGGCCAGGGACGGGCAATGAGCACACGACGGAGCATCGCCTCACGGTGGGTTCGCCGGCACCTTCATATCCTCCACTACCGCACAACAAGATAGACGGGCTACCCGATACCTCGTCGTCGACCACGAGAGTGGATCTACTCGAGATGGACGACACTTCCTTGTCACCGATCGCAGAAGGAGGCAGCAGCGAAAACAGCGGCAGCATGGGACCGAAGCAGACCATCGAGCTGCACATGTCGCGCTTTGCAAACGAGCACGAGGTGCACAGCGCTCCGCCGACGTCAACACGCGATTCGGTGGAGCGGCTAAACGGACAGATTTGCCGTCGCGGATAAGCTCGCGGGACATGTTCGAGAAGTCGTCCTACACAGAGACCCTGTTGTCGTTCCCGTCTGCAACAGATTCGGCATGAGGCCAGGACTCGTGGACGAGCGAAGGAGGGCAGACACGGGAGAAGGAGAAGGAGAAGCGAGCGGAGAGGAAATACCCGAAGGGCATTGGGGAGGACGATCGGGAGGAGAGCGTAAGCTTGTGGCAGAAGGACGACGACGGGGATGATGACGCCCCTTCGTCAGACCACGTCGGCACTGTCCGACTAGTGCAACCGAGGACAGGAGAGGCGTTTGACGAACAAGCTGTTCTGTGAACCTCGATCCACTTTGGGTTTTTCATTTTTGCGTTGCTTCGGTCCTACTCTTGCTATCGACTGGCATGCATATATCCACGTCTTTTCGTCTAGCCGTATTCACTGTTCTGGACAACGACCTTTTTCCTACCTTTTTGTCCCTTTTCCTGTTTTTCTGAATCCTTTTTTTATTGGCTGGTAGCAAGAATACTCTTGTTTGTAATGATAGAGGATGCTCGGACTCTGGTTCGGTGCTATTTACGATTATCATGATTTCTCTGACGATAGCACTTGAGGCAGGATGATCCAGGTTGATATATTAAGTGTACCCACCTGTACACATCCTCGCAGTCCGAAAGATGTTCCTCTGAAACATACTCCCACTGATCGCACGCCTCTCCTTCATGTATCGAGTGGGTTCAGAGCTTCCGAATAACCGTGCACCGTCAGGAGATTTACCACGATAGGTGAATCCGGACGCTGGCACCCATGAAGACAAACACTTCGGCGGGTGACAACTCTGCAGCGCCAATCATGCTGCCAGACACGTCCAGCATTACGCACCATATATATATATCATCAATGATCAAAGCCGTGGCTGGCGTTCAAAGGCCAGGTGATGATCGTGAAGCGGTCAAAAGAGAAGAGGCCTAGACGTTAGGCCGGTCGGATCCAGGTATTACAACAGCTGTCTGCGTTTGTGGGATGCAGCGGTCGTGAAGGAAATCGCTGTTGCGGGGGTCCGTTCAGCGACGCAGTTGCACCCGCGACAGGTTGCATGTCCACAAGCCGTAGTGAACGTACTGGAGGATATACTGTACATGTCCCAACGACGATGCGAAGGGCTTATCACGGCGGTTTTAAATTCAGCAATGCACGGATTAGACGTAATTTTCGGTCACATCGGCCTCGTGCTTATGGAACTAAAGCAATGCTACCGCATTACGAGCATCTGGAGATTTTACTTGACCAAAAAGCGGAAAACGAGGACGATAAGGTGCGGCTCTTGCTTCGGAGACACAGAAGCAGGAGCTTGAGAGCACAGGCGTCTGAAGAACCCAGTCATTCAAGGGAGGACGGCGAAATGTGAAATTTGTGTTGATACCATTTCGGCATGCACTCATGGGAACCGCGTTAGTGACAGGATAAGAAACTGATGTGATGCGTTTCCATTAAATCATTCTTTTGTGGGGGATGTGAATGCCCGGATGTTCAATATGTCAACCTACTTACAAGTGACCAACGATTGGCCTGGTACTTAGAACAATGACATGTTTCTTTTCCCTTACTTTCAGACGTAACCTTGGCCATAAATGGAGATAGTAATAGAATTCTACATAAAATGTATAGTTGTGCTTATTACGTATCTAAAATGGTCGATCGCAATCCGATCAGCCAACCCCTTTTTGGAAATCAAAGTAGGCGCATTCCTCCACGCCATGACTGGCAGCTCGTTTCAACTCTTACAACGTTCCTCTCTCACTGACACGCCCGCGTCAATCTCGATATCGTCTAACGTCCTTGTGCATTGACCACCATTAGCCTGAACAGGATATATACAACACACACCTGCTCTGGCACCATGTTCAGACTCGACAACCTCAGCAAGCACCTCTACTCACTCATCTACCCTATTCTCAAAGCGCTAGGGATGGCCACCAGCACCGCTGCGAAATATCCAAACTATCTCCTTCGCTCTGAAAGCGGGGCGCTGAGCGAAGCCTCCATCCGCGTCTTCCGGGATACGTTGGCCGGATACTACGCCGAAGAATCTCGCGAGGCGGCTCGAGCTCTTCGAGTCTCGAAGGTTGTTCTCTACAAGAACATGGCTGCACTACGCCCTCCTCAGCATGAATACCTAGTCGCATGGGTCGAAGCGGCAGACTGCACCTCATCCTTGATGAGGATCGAAAGGCTGCGCTGACAACGAGCAGAACAAGCAGGACAACAAGCAGGACAACAAGCAGGACAACAAGCAGGACAACAAGCAGGACAACAAGCAGAACAACAAGCAGGACAACAAGCAGGACAACAAGCAGGACAACAAGCAGAACGACGAGCAGCCGGATGAGCCGACCCCGAAACGAAGCATGTTCGCCTCGGACTGGCCTTCATCCCGTTCGTCCGACTCAATCAAGCCAAATAACTATGCCAATGACAAGATATCTGGCCTCGATCATCCCCCTTCCGGCGACGTGCAAGTGTTGACTCTCGAATTCGGTGATAACAACGTCCCACTTTATTATTACCAGCTCGTTGTCCTCGCGCAAGCCGTCTGTGACCACAACGAATATTATAATGTCTTCAAAGAGAACTGCTATTGGTATGCCGGAGTCGTATGCGGCATCCTAAGGCAACAGTTTCCGAACGTCAAAGTCACCGAATCGGAGGAATATGATCCCCATTCGTGCTACGGTCCACTTGGCTTCAAGCTGTGGCATACCGCGATAGACGTCGGTCATATCGATTTCTGGAAGGAGGTTAAAAAATTTGAAGAACAAAAGGTAAGCCTCGCACTCTAGCTTTTTACGAATTTACTCATCAAAGCTATCTGTGCAATTCAGATCGGAAGGGTTAATCGTCAGGTGAGTGTATTCGGTCCAGACCTTTCCGCCTTACTCATACGTTTTAGGTACGCGTTCCATTTTATGAGCTTCTCTTTTGCCTTTTTTACGTACGCTATGTTTCAGATTAAGGCGAAGGACGAAGAGGTATGCATTCCGTTCTGTGAGCTTCTCATTTGTCTTTTACATCCGCTATGTTTCAGATTAAGGCGAAGGATGAAGAGGTATGCATTCCGTTTCTGCGAGCTTCTCATTTGTCTTTTACATCCGCTATGTTTCAGATTAAGGCAAAGGATGAAGAGGTATGCATTCCGTTTCTGCGAGCTTCTCATTTGTCTTTTACATCCGCTATGTTTCAGATGCAAGGCTTCGTCAAGGCGAAGGACGAAGAGGTACGCGTTCCATTTTATGAGCTTCTCGTTTGCCTTTTTTACATACGCTATGTTTCAGATACAAGGCTTCATTAAGGCGAAGGATGAAGAGGTATGCATTCCGTTTCTGCGAGGTTCTCATTTGTCTTTTATACATCCGCTATGTTTCAGATGAAAGGTATCGTCAAGGCGAAGGATGAAGAGGTATGCATTCCGTTCTGCGAGGTTCTCATTTGTCTTTTATACATCCGCTATGTTTCAGATGAAAGGTATCGTCAAGGGTATCGTCAAGGCGAAGGACGAAGAGGTTTGCATTCCGTTTCTGCGAGCTTCTCATTTATCTTTTACATCCGCTATGTTTCAGATGCAAGGTATCGTCAAGGCGAAGGATGAAGAGGTATGCATTCCGTTCTGCGAGGTTCTCATTTGTCTTTTATACATCCGCTATGTTTCAGATGAAAGGTATCGTCGAAGAGGTATGCATTCCGTTCTGCGAGGTTCTCATTTGTCTTTTACATCCGCTATGTTTCAGATGCAAGGCTTCGTTAAGGCGAAGGATAAAGAGGTACGCATTCCATTATATTTGATTGATCTGTTGATTAACATGGATCTTGGTATTATAGATGGCGCAGAAGGATGCTGAGGTCAGTACGCATTTCGCCATGTGACTCCACACGTGAACTCAATTTCCATTCTGACAGATCCGTCAGAAGGAGAAGGAGGTACGTTCCAAGCTCTTCACCATCATGTGGTGTCTGCTGTGTGCTCACCGAACGTTGTTCATTCGGTGATTGTCTCAATGTATTCCCTACATAGAATGAAGAACTGCGGAAACAACTTGAGTCAGTAAGTACAGCTTGACAGAGATACAACTCATTGTTTCGTTTAACGATGTCATTACTAGCTGATGCCGAAGAATTCCAAAGCCTCCGAAGCGCAGAACACCTCAAGCGACCTCAGCCAAAACCCGGCGGATGTGCCGGAAAATCATGCTGGAACCAGTGCTGATGCTGCGAAGGCGACGGCGACGAAATCGACTGCGGGAGGCGGCCGTTTGCGCATGAAAAAGACTAGCATGGTGAGGCTTTTCCACTGTCGGTCGTTCAAAGCCGACTGATCACCTCTCCGCAGATCAAAGTTCAGGCCTGAGCCCTTTTTGTCGCCTCTTGTCAAGTGTTTACGCTACCTCCTCATGAACGCGCAGATGCTAGTGTCTCGAGTTTGATACTCCCACTTTATCCGACAGTCCGCTTTCTGTCTTTCGCTCGCCTGTTTTTACGTCTCTTTACGAGTCCTTTACGCGCTCCATGCTCGATCTATGCCCCATCTTCGATTCTTTGTCTTGTTACCCGCATCTTTGCTTTCTATCTCGCTCTCCGCTTTGCTTTCCACTTTGCTTTCCAAAGCCTTTGTTTTTGTTTTCTATGCTGCAAATTGTCACGGGTGACCCCTCGGAAACTAGTTGAAAGTCTCACGCATCTCTTTGCTCAATGTACCTTGGATCGCTGCTTTTGAATCTCCTTTCATGCTACGTCCAGTTCTCAACCTCCTGACATGAGTGTAGCGCCATCTTGACACGACCAGCCCTCGGTTTACGCGGGCCCGCAAGCATGCTTCTGCAGCATGTATGGATGAAAAGGGATACGAGCTATCTACAGAAGTGCAGCTGTGAAACACCCATTTGGGACGACAGCTGAAGCACGCTGTGGAAGGTCTCTGCCCAGCATTCCGTTTGCGGGAATGTAGGCAGGACTTCTCGCACCTATTCTTGACATTAAGCCCACCTTCTCCCGTCTCAACACAGGCTCTCTACACTTTCAATCTCCTCTTGAGTCGGATCAAGGAGATAGGCAGTAACAATATAGAGCAAGCGCTTCATAATGCTGGCTGGCACCTACGGAGCTATTTGAGGGCTCCGAAAAGGACTTGATGGGTAATTAATTCAGCTTCTCACCAGCAAAATCACGCCGCTCAATTCCAAGCTCGTCTTTCCGCCTCAGAACATGATAGATCTCATCTGGAAGCAGAAGCCATCATACAGCCTTATGAATTCACTGGTGAGTTCCGTCGGTGGTGTTTGCGACCATGTGTGTGCTCATAGTCGCGGATCTGTGTTCTGTGAAGGCATGGAGGCGCTGAACGAGATTGAGAAAGTGAGAGAGTGGATACGGTAACAGCCGCCCTCTATCCCATCGTACTGGAAAGCCCCGTCTACGAGCGCGCAGGTACAAGTCGCGACGCTCGTCACATCACTTCCGTGCATAGGTGAGCACCCCTTTCGTCTTCATAAACCCCAACGCCTCAAAATCTCTCCACCCATCACAAAGCATATCTCCTCATCCTCCGCGGCTCCGACATCCCGCACAACCCGCTCTTCCAAGCGTACCTCTTCGTCGGCCTGACGAACACGATCATCTTTCTCGATTTGGGAAAGCTGAACGAGGAGACGACGGAGTATTCAAAGTTGATCTATGTCGAGAGGAGGAATTATGTCGATTTTTGGAGCTTTTTGAGGAGGAGGGAGTGGGGCGAGGGCAAGGTTTGCCTTTTATTTTATTTTTTTTTGTTGGCGTTGCGTGTCGCCCTGGTTGATCGTTTTGTATTTTTGAAGGCCCTCATTTCACCGCAGACATCGTATCTCGTTGATGCTGACACACGTCCGATACACGATCACACAACATCATGTCTGTCAAAATGAGAACGAGAATTGGACATTGGACGTTTGCGGGTCAATTGTTACGGTGTTCAAGCGACGTTATTGTTTGGCCCGGTTTGTACGTTTGTTTTTTCGACGCTACCACTTCCATCCATATTCTGTATTTCAACTATCCTTCAATATCTGTTCAATATTGGAGGACCACCTTACATGACCTTGTTCCGAATCTCGAGACCACTTATAAGAATCTGGAATATATGTAAGAGGTCCACTGTTGACGCGGCAAGCCAAGCTAGCCCTGCAAACTTTTGCATCACAGTTCGCCCCATATTCCCTTCTGGCGTCATGCAGAGACAGCTACCAGGGACAAGCAGATTGGCATGGGCACCACCCTTGCAGTTGTCGGTTGGTTTGACCGACCAGTACTGATAACAATCGGCTTTCATCGAATTCGAATCGGTGCCTGTGCACACCGTGACTACTCACGCCGAGTGAATTGATGCAAGTATCCCTCCTTCACCGAGGCCCCGAGTCTGCACTGCCCATGCTATTTCTCTTTGGCCGACTCCCTCTGCATGGCGGAAATCTTCATCATTCCATACTGATTGACCTCTGATAGCAACGCTTTGTGTTCTTGGGGATGAATACTGCCAGGGGCACACGTTGACGTTCATGTCGAGCTCTGTCAAGCTTGCGCTGCTTCAAATTCATATACTGTGAGTCGTTCTGTCAATGACACTGAGATAAACTGTCAAACATAGACGCAAGAGCCGCCATAAAAGACAGATGGCGGTCATGAGGCCGCTGCTCATCATTCTCTCTCATTGTGTATCCCAGGGAAGCACCACCAGGTGAAAACTATGGCTCTCGGGCTGGAAGAAGCTCAATTCGTAGGGCTATTTGTCGAGTCGGTGTTCTACGGCTTGTACCTCTCTACTCTCATTCGGTGCCTGCAAGTCCTCTTATGGATTCCCAACGTCGGTTGGAAGCCGCTACCCGGTATCAGCATCAGGATCCTCTCCGTCACGCTTCTTTTGTTCGCCTTGAGCACTTTCAACCTCGCGTTGGCCGTCGTGAGGAATATTCAAGGGCTTTTTGCTCAGACTGAGGGCGGAGCTGTCTTTGTTCAAGTTGGGCAGGTGTGGATTAACGTTGCAAAGGTAAGACCTTGCCGGCTTTGCCTTGCAATTCTTTACACACTTGCTAACTGATATGCTTTCTCGCAGCCATTCTTCTTTCAAGCACAAACCTCCGTAGCGGACCTTGTTTTGGTGCGTAACGGCATGCGAGAAAGCTCGATATTGGGCATGACGTCATTTGGCAGATATATCGCTGCTGGATCATCTGCGAACGGTCCCTCCGACTCACCACAATCCCCATCTTCCTATGGATATCCAGCGTGTCATTGAATATGACATACCTAATTCTCCGCATCCTTTCTACCCGTTTTTCACGTCCGAGCGACCGCCTGAAGGCAAATAGCATCATAACTAAGGATGTGCTACCCGCGTTTTGGGCGACCGTGATTGCGTTGAACGTCTATGCTACTTGTGCGTCACTTCATTTTGCAATTGACGTGATCTTGAGACTGGACTGACTGCATGACAGCCGCGATCGTCTATCGCCTTTGGAGCGTCGTCCGTACACGAAAACAGGCCGAGGTTCAAGCCACAAACATCGTCAACGCCAATCGGCCCAAGATGAAATTACACTATCTCATGCGGATCATCATTGACTCGGCTCTGATTTACACGATATTTACCATCATTCTCTTTGCGAGCATTTTCAGCGGTACCGCGGTCTACATAACGTCTGCCGCCGTAAGTTGCACTTTATCTGATTTTCCGGAGACCTCGGTTTGACATTTGTTTCTGCGCAGGAGAGTCAGATCATCGGGATTTGCTTCAACTTGATCCTGATTAGGATCTCTAGAGAAAACATCGCTACGACCGATCATCCGTCAGACTCTCGTCCCTTTTCATCGCTGCATTTCAAGACATCTCCGATTGGGACACAAACTCTCCACGTCGACAATCAATCGATGCCTTTCAACAATTTAAACTCAGTCATTGTTACAGAATCGAGCGATGAGTCGACAACAAGGACGGACAGCGTAAACTTTTCGAATGTATAATTACAAGTATAGTATGTAATCTAATGGATGGCCTCTGCTGTTAGCACCGTGATTATCTTATTACAGTCAATATGGATATTCATTTACTAACGGTCGAAGTCGGATGTCGTATGAATCGCCCATCTGCGGTTACGTTGCCGTTGGAAGTCGTCCTACAATTCTGGAGACCGACTCGAAGATGAGCCCTCTCCAGGAATGCCAGATGATAATAATTGCCTGTTGTGTTGACGTGATCCTCAGAATATTAGAAAACAAAAGCGAAATCGCAACTCTTTCTCCGAGGATCTTATACATAACGTGACTTAGAATGATCCAAGACGGACCCGAGACGAAGCTGACCTTCCTTGATATTTTGACAGTCTTCACCTTCAATCTTGCTTCAGGTGTCCTTCGCTACTTATCTCCAGGCATCGTGAGTCATTTCCATACTTGTTCCCGGAATTAATGAAGCGATGTCTTTTGTTATTTAGGGAGTAAGCCCCAGGTGGGACACAGATAAGGATCATAAACCAGCCGAACGCCTGTCCGGCGATACGGACAATACGCACACAGCGCAGCCAACGCTGTACAGCATTAAGGGGCAGAAATGACCAAAAGTCAGCAAACGCGCAACGGCAACTAAAGCGTAATTCCAAGCAGATGTATGTTGAAGTTGCATCGATAGGATACTTGCCCCAAGGCCCAAAACATGCATCTCCGTGTCAATCAGGGCTGGAACCACCAGGAGCAATGAACATTTAAAAGGGTCAGTGCAGGCACGGTCTCTGAGATTTTATCCACCGCTGATGGCGCAGGGACTGAAAGAATACGCGTTCGCAGGAATGCTCACCGAATCAGTGTTATACGGGCTGTATCTCGTCTCTTTCGCTCATTGTTTGCAAGCGCTGCTCTGGGTGCCCAACGTTGGGTGGCGGCCACGTCGGAGCATCAGTGTACCGATGCTCTTCGTCACCTTGTCGCTCTTCGTCCTGGGCTCGTTGGAAGTCGTCCTGCGATTCGGGGCGGATTTCGAGAGCCACTTTCGGACTATTCATCACGTCGGCTCTGTCATCGAGGTCGGGCCACCCTGGATGAATATCATGAAGGTGAAGCTTTCGCGCGTTCTGTCGTCAGTGCCCACGAATGAAACGTCCTCCGTTATCTTCTTAGCCGCTCGTGGTCCAGCTGCAGTCTTCTGTAGCAGACGCTGTGCAGGTTAGGCGTGACTTCCTTGACGGTTCGCAACAAACTACCGAACTCACCTTGACACAGGTATACCGTTGCTATATTGTCTGCCAGAAATCCCTGCTCGTCGTAGCACTCCCAGTTCTCCTTTGGATTGGTGGCGTTGTGTTGACGGTAGTGCTAATGATCCTCGAGGTCACACTCCGTGATGGCGACCGCGTCACTGGCGGCTGCATTCAACGGATCCTGCCATCATTTTGGGGTTCTGTTATTATGTTGAACATCTACGCTACCGGTACGCCTCCCAGTGACAGGCACCTTCCGGAGAGAAATGACGTCCCCATTTTCTCTTTTCCAAACACCTGGCAGGCGTGATCGTGTATCGAATTTGGAAGTTCGACAGGGACTATAGCAGGACTGCAGCCCTAGATGATTCAGAGATTCTCCGCATGCGCGGTCCCAGGGCGAAGCTGCACAACCTCATGCGAATCGTGGTCGAGTCCGCGTTGATGTACACCTTGTCCACCTGCCTAATGCTCGTGACAGTCTTCATGGGTAACAGCGTGTACATCGCCGCCGCCGCAGTGAGTCAAACACTTTGAGCGTCCGTTTTCATCTGGAAGATTGATTAGAGGGCAAATTTGTGCGTCGCCAGGAAGGCCAATTGGTGGGGATCGCGTTCAACCTTATCCTCGTCAGGGTAGCCAAAGAACGGGACGAGGAGAATCAGACGTCGAAGCTCTCGTCTATACGCTTCAAGTCGTTCCGAACGGCTGAGGACCGAAGCGAGACAGGCTCGGTGGCAGTGAGCGCCTCGGAGCGCTCGATTTCAGGAAACGCCGTTGTTTCTTCTCCAAGTTCTAGTGTAGAGAAATCCAATAACTATCCTGCGTAATAATTTAGTCTTCGACACTGGACGGCATTATATTTACCTCTACTTTTATTTCGAGCTGCGTAACCCCTGCCGTGAGCCATTTCCGCGCTTGTTTTCCCAAGCGTGAGATTATTGCCCTTTGCAGTTGTGCACTATATCCGGGTTCGTCGGGTTTGGCTCGGGTTTGATTCTGATCAGGGGAAGCGGCGTCACAACCGACCCCTCTCTCCAAGTCTTGTCCCTTTTTGTTGGAGCGTTCCAGGTAGAGGCCGGATAGGCAAAATACGGTGCTCATTACCTCACTACGAGATCGAATGATCGATCCGTGATGTGTAGTGCAACATACTCCTGGCTATTTTTGTTCAAAACATGAAGCGAAGCATGGAGTTGCGCGCCAAGATCTATGGACAGTTCAGGAACATCCTAACTCGGGGGATTTCGCGTCTATCGCAGGTCGGCGATGTACAATGTGACTTCTCGAAACGACAGATGACGAGCACCCAGATAAATGACAGTCCTAGTCGATGAAGACCGGTATGGTGTCACGGTCAGCGTACAGTAACGGGCACACATGCTAATCTTCTGCTGCGAGGGCTTTGATGGATAGTGATACTTATCGCCGATAGTGCTCAAGCGCCCTGAGCAAATGGGCGCGTCTCCTAGATGGAGATCAGCTTCGCGGCTGGTATCGTATCCAAGGGCATGGAAGTGCTCAGGGCGTATTTTGAGAGTGGCGGGAGACCCCCATGTACCAATGACGGCGGTCGCGCTCGCATTATTCGTGGTGATACTTTATAATCAGACGCGTGGAGCCGGTGGGCCCCAATGACGAGATGAATATCATTAAAGTCGCAGTTTTTACGTCTGAACTGCGTACTCCTCGGGGCAAGGTCTTTGACGCTGGGTTGTCAAACCGCTCGTAGGCACGTGAAGAAAAGGCCACCTCAGTTTCTATGCTGCACCATTATACGTGTGGGATGGACAACAGGCATGGAACCTTTGGCACAGCCATGGACGCTATGCGCGCCTGATTTAATCGACCTGTTTGGCATGTTCACAGGTGCGAGCTCGAAACGTCGAAGGATTCTAGCAAAGTGTGCCAGCCCCACATCAAGCGGTGCGATGACGGATTTACGCAATGGCGTTTGGTGCGGGCGCTCTTTCGATGTGCGGCACCATCTGTGTCTGTGGATCAGATGTTGAATGTGTACGGTCACGGTCACCCGGCGCAGGTTTCTTTTTTTTTTTTTTTTTTTTTTTTTTTTTTCGATCGTCCTTCGAGTTGGCTCTGTCGTCGAGGTCGACCCGCGCAGGTCAGCGTAACCTCGTCGACAATTCGCAACGCGAGGCCGGACTCGTCTTTTCTTCGAGTGAGACGCAGGTGTACCGCTGTCGGTTTTTTTTTTGCTCGTCGGGGTAGTGCTGCGTGGTGTTGTTGATGGCCAAATCCAGGCTCCAGGAGGACGACCGCGTCGTTTGAGTACGGATATATTGATGTTGGCTTGATGCGCACGTGTGCATGCCCAGAAACGCACTCGATGACCGAGTCCGAACAGAGCTTGGCATATAAATAATAGACGTCGAACCTGCGCTGGTGGGCTCCTGTCGCACACATAGTCTCATCATCTTGGGCATATTAGTCATGTCTTGGCCGGGTCGAGCGCTCGTCAGGCGACACCGAATGTCGGCGGGGATCCATTCCTGCTCGCGCCCTATCAGCTCGGGCTGTCGCGAGTCGCGATTGACTGGCATCAGTTCGACGTCTCAGTGTCGGCGTCAGGGAGGGGGGACGGGTGTCGAATAGCACAGACAAGGATCACTGGTCGTTGATACTAGATAGTGATGCAGCCAAGGTCCAGTGATGCCTAGGACTGAGAAGGCTCTTGGAAGCTGGCTGTGGCGATGACTCGGGCTTGGTCCGCAAAGTCGTGCATGTTTAATGGAAGGGAGCCCACTCTCCATTAACTGACCAGGCAGTGCGTGGGCAGTGCTCGACGTCACGATGGGATGACAGGACTCTGGTTCACTCGATCAGAGTGTCAGCTTTCTTTTTTGGATGCTTCGATGAGTTTTTTTTTTCTCTTTAAATTGACCCGAACGTGATGGAGAAATGCAAAGACGGTTGGTTTGTCCAGGAGAGAATTAGGCATTACGCCCAGGGGAACAGGCCCCAGGGCTGTGCTACGGTTCTGTGAAGTCTGATTGCTGCGGACGAGTGGAAAGAAACGGCCTGAAACGGACATTTTGGCGTCGTCTGATTGGCTCGGACGAGTTGCTTTGTCACAAATGAGCAGTCATGCTTCCATCAACCCAAGCTTGGCCCAGCTGTCCTTTTTTTTTTTTTTTAATCTATTTTTCTGAAGCATCGCATTGTGCGAGCCCTGATTCAACACTCTTTATATATACCATCGCCACCTCACCCCATAGCTTTCTTTTCTTCTGCTCCTGCCCTCCGACCCCCCTCACCCTTTCCCCTCCGTCTCTTCCGTACCTGACCCTTGACGACGGCAATGATAATACTACCACTCTACTGCCTCACGACGCTCGCGACGCTGTCGCATGCCGCCGATCCTCTCCATTTTACACTCTCCCGGAGAACACCAGCGCACTCGATAGAGGACTATGCCGCGGCGGCAGAGAGCATACGTGCAAAGTACGGCTTCAAGACACCCAAGGCGCCGGCTGGCAAGCGGGCCACTGCAGGAATCAGTATGGTCAACCAGGTGCGCCTTTCAACCTTGTGCGCGACGTTTGATGATGGGATTGCTCACGTCGGACGTCGTTCCCTGGTTCTTTCGTTTTAGCAAACGGACGCTAGTTATTTTGCCGCTATCGATATCGGCACACCGTGAGTTTGGTCTTTCTGTTTTCTCTCGTTGCTGCTTCTCCCACACCCGCGCAAAAATCCGCGGATGTTGCAACGCCGACAGTCGCAAGTGGCGTTGCATTGTGCGAACGATGCGGGCCTGTTGTTTTCCACATTCCGCAGCTGCTGGTGCCTTGACGCCTTGACCACGTGTTGTCGTCTTGTCTCCCCCCCATCCTTTGTCAACGCAACGCAACTGACTCTGTGTCTTAATGCAGCCCACAGACGTTCAACGTCATCCTCGATACCGGCTCGTCCGATCTCTGGGTGACGGACACCTCATGCACGGCGTGCAGCCGTCAGACGCCCGTGTACGACGCCACAAAGTCGTCCTCGGCCCTCGTCTCCAGCGCCGGCACCAACATCCGCTACGGCTCTGGCGAAGTGCGCGGCAACCTGCGCGAGACACCGTCGCCCTCGGAGGCTTTACGATGGCGAACCAGACGTTTTGTGAGGCATTCTCCACCACCGAGCTGTGTGCGCGTGTTACTGATGGTTCTTGTTCTTTGTTTGCTGCAGTGGCCGTATCGCAGACCTCGTCCGGACTGTTGGACGGCACAGTATCCGGGATTCTCGGTCTCGCGTTTGACACCATCGCCGCGACACGCGCGACGCCCTTCTGGCAGGCGCTCGTCTCCGGCAATCAGCTGACCACGCCCGAGATGTCCTTCTGGCTCACGCGGTTCAGAGACGTGCCGACGGCGTCCGAAGAAGAGCCAGGAGGAATCTTCACCCTCGGCGGCACCAACTCGACGCTCTTCACTGGCGACATCGAGTTTCTCGACTTGGCCGTCAACACGCCGACGTTTTGGCTCTTGAGCTTGTCGAGTGAGCATCTGTTTGCTGGTGTTCCGGCTTTGTTTGATCTGCTTTCTGATATTGAATGTGTGTGTGTGAAGAGGTGACTGTGCAGGGTAAGGACGTCCCTGTCACGACGGGCGCGGCAGCCCTGTCCGCCATCGACACCGGCACGACGCTCATCGGCGGCCCGACGAACGACGTCAACGCGATATGGAACGCCGTCCCAGGCGCACAGCCCATATCCAACATGGCCGGCTTCTTCTCCTTCCGTACGTCTGACCTCCCCATCCCCCTTCCCAAGCCTTTTTCTCCCCTCGTCTCTGCTGACCGCCCCCCCCCGGTCAGCCTGCTCCACGTCCCTCTCGATCACCATGTCCTTTGGCGGAAAATCGTGGCCGATCAATGCGGCCGATATGAACCTGGGCCAGATCGCGCGCGGCAGCTCGCAGTGCCTCGGTGGCATATTTGATCTCAGCCTCGGCAGCAACATCGTCAGCGGGAACGGAAACCCGAACTGGGTCGTCGGTGCCACGTTCCTGGTCCGTCGTCTTGCGCTTTTTTTTTTGTTAGTTTAATTTAATTTAATTCTTTTTGGGTGCAGAAAAACGTGTATTCGGTGTATCGCTCGAACCCGCCTTCGGTCGGGTTCGCACAGCTGTCTAGCGCGGCCGGGGGATCAGGTACGGCCCCGCCCTCTTTGTCCTCGTTTTCGTCCGATGCTGCCGCTACGACGACGAGCCGATCTGGTTCCGGTCAGAGCCTCACTCTTACGTCTCTAGGCACGCCCACGGCGAATCCTAACGGGAACGATTCTACCACGGGGACGAATAAGAGTGAGTTGCGATGATGTTTTTTTTTTTTTTTTTCGAGTCGTTGCTGATGGTTGCGTTTTGCGTGTTTAGGTGGCGCGTTGAGCAATGCTCCTGTTGTGTCGGCGCTTGTCGCTTTGTTGGCGACGAGCGTCTTTGTTGCGCTCTTTTTGTGATCTGCGTGATACCTGTGGACCATCATCATCTCGTTATGTTATTCTTACCCGAGGATGAAGAAAAAGGAAGAGTCGTGCCTCCATATACACACACTGACACACATACACATATATACACATGCATCCTCACCCTCGTCGTCCGCAACGCTCGTTAGCCAAGGGATCCTAATGCCGATTTAGTAGTGTTCGCGCTTTTCTTTTGTGTTTTTTTTTGGATCATGCTATAGTATACAGTAACTTTTTCTCTTGTCTTATGTAGGTGTTGCGTTGTTTCTTGGAAGAGCGAACTTTTTTTTTATTCTACTTTTGTTTTTTGGGTGGAAAGTTTTTTAGATGCTGAGGCGGGACAGAACTTGTCCTCTTTTTTTTTTTTTTTCCTGCATTTTTACGTTTTCGTCTTTGGACGCGTTCTTGTACTTAGTTTTTTCTCTCTCACTTGTATATCCAGACATGTCATCCGCTTTGCATTACCATCATGTAAATCGTTTTTTCTTCCTTTCGCTGATGGTATATATCCAAGGCGTTGGCGCCTTAACGTTGACCTTGTACCGATTTTGCTCTAGTCTTGATTCTGGGACGTGGGCGTTTTGATGTGGAGTTCGACAGGGTTGCCTTTCTTGTGCTTTGTTTATATTTTTTTTGGCAGTTGTGTATGTATATGAGGGTCTGGGATCATCGATCATCAAGGGGCTTGGATTTTGGTACCGTGCAAGAAATGCCAAGGGAAAAAAAGGACAGTGTTCCCTCGTACAGTCTGGATGACGATTATGGGAACGAAATAAAAGCTAAATCGCATAGGCGACGATTTCTTCCGGCTGGAGGTCTGCTTTCTCTGCGTCGGTTTCGGGCTTTGGCTTTGCGTCTCCGAGGGCTATGGGCATGGGGAAGGGGAAGGGAAAGAGGAGGCGTTGCTCGATGGCCGGTCGACCGAGGTGCGCTGCGCTGCTGCTCCGACGTCGGGCCCGTCCTCGGATGTGTGCGACGTGCTGAAGCGCATGGTGGAGCAGGTCGGGCAGTCGGTGGATTCTGTGAAGCTGCGGGTGGCGGCGCGGTGGCGTTCGCGCGAGACGCGGATGAGGATGAGGTTGAACGCGATTCCGAGCATCTGGCTCTCCTGCGTGTGTGTGCATGGTGAGTGGGTGTTAGAGGTCAAGAGGGGAGGGGGGCGTCAGCGAGGCGATGGCACGGCGCTGTAGCGTAAAGCCGTCACGCGCCTGAGGAGTTGGGACGCTCACCGGGGCAGAGGTGACGTAGATAGAGTAGTGGCCGCTGAGCAGCCCGATGAGCACCGTGATCGTCGAGAGCGTGTAGATCAGCGCCGAGTCGATCACGATCCGCATCACGGTGTAGAGCTTCGTCTGGGGTCGGGCGGCGCAGGTCAGCGCGAGGTCGTAGTTGAGGTGCGTCACGGTGTCCGGACAGGCGGCGCCGTTGCGGTCCGCTTTCCATATTTGATAGACCATGACGGCTGGCGTGATGGAGGGAGAGAGCGTACATGGGTCAGGAGCCTGCGAGAGGAGGGAGGAGACGCACAGGTCACGTAGACGTTGAGCACGATCACGGAGCCCCAGAACGGTGGCCAGATGAAGCCGATGCAGCTCCCGTTCACGCGGTCCCCTGCGCGCAGGTTCGCCTCGATAACGACTAGCGTCAGCGTCAGCCCTATGCCGGCGAGCCAGAGCACGGCGGGCAGAGCGATGGCGCGCACCGACTTCTGGCAGACGAGCCAGCACCGGTATATCTGTGATCCCGAGGTGTTGAGCGAACACTTAGATGGAGCTGTGGCGTGCTCGTGCTTACTTGCATCGCGTCAGCCACGGTGGCTTGGGTCTGGAAAATCAAAGGCTGCAATAAAGAGCGACGGGTCAAGTTAACAGAAGCAACAAGGCGGCCGAGCAGATATGGGTCTGACTACCTTGACGATGTTACCCATGGCGCGCCGACCTCGCTGACAGACCCGACAGACCTAACCTCAGTAAGTGCTCCTGAAATTGCACACGAAGCCCAAAAGCACGTTGACGTGCCCAGGACGAACAGGAGCAGCGTGACGGCGAGGAATTTTGCGTTGATGCTCTGCAGCGGGTGCCGCCAGTCTGAAAACGCATCATCCCTGGACTGCCAGAGGAGCGCGTAGATGCAGGAGAAGAAGGTGGAGAGGTAGAGCCCGTAAAATGCGGACTCGACGAGCATCCCCGCGAGCGCGTACTCTTCGAGGCCCTGCGCCATGGAGCGGGCGGGCGTCTGCCGGTTAAGAGTGCGTCTGTGTTTCTTTCCCCGAGTCCCCGCTTCTTGGTCTATATATTCTGGGCTCTTCCGTCTCAGATCATCGCTGCAGAGTGAATAGCCCACTAACAAGGCGCTCGTTCATCATCACTGGTGATGTATTATCACCACGAGGGCCATCTATCAAACGCTCTGTCAAATGAAAGGACGTCTGGAGGATGTTCAAACGGCGCAGAGTGTACGATAGACAATCGGCATTTGTTCATAGATATACGGCCATCGTTGAGCTTTGAAAGTTTGAGTTGGAGAAATTGAACGGCTACGGTGCCCACAGCGCCTGTTCATCTGATCATGAAAACAAGCAGGCGGCGCTAGCCATATATGGAAGACCACGCTTGTTGCGCTCAATGCTTGCTGTCTGCCTGATGATTGGAAATCTTCTTCGCCAAGACTCTGAACATTGAAACTTCAGCGAAGCGCCTAGACAGCTCGTTACGAACAGTCTGGGAGCAGGCCTCGAGCAGGGGTTGATACCCATCAAGGGACCAGGAAATTTTGCTTCCGCGGAATAGCTCTTTTCTGCTCCAGTTGTGCTCGACAGCGACGCGCATTAGCCTCATCGAATGCATGCTTCAAGTGCATCATCTTGACGACGATGTTGTTTGTTCATTGTCTGATTGCCTTGGCAGGACTGTCGGCTGAGCACGTTCGTGCGGCGGATCCATTGCATTGTCAGCTCCGTGGTGGAACGTCGGGCACGTCGACATCTGTCCAAGAGTACTATGTCTTCGCCGCGGATGATTACGGGCCTAGTATGGTTTCGACCACCGGGCGATGAGGAAGAGGAACGTCAACATCACAAATCAGGTGTGTTGTACAAACGTGTCTTGCCTTTCTTGTCTCGCCGTTCGAAACCATTTCTTCGTTCTTAGAACACTGATGCTAGTTACTATGCTGGTATCAACGTTGGCACCCGTTAGTAACCCCGTCATGCTTTTAAAGCCGTTTCGTTCTCTTTCGCACCTGAATGATCAATTTGGGATGCTGAGCATAGGTTGGCAGACCTCAGACATTCGATGATGTCGACTACAAAAACGGCCGTCGCAAGTATGACCCTTCTAGCTCGTCCACCGCTGCCGTGTCAAGCACGCGGACGGGCATCCAGTATGGTTCGGATTCCGTTGGTGGTCATCTTGTGCATGTCACAGTCGGCATGAGCGGATTCACCGTCCCAAACCAGACGTTCCGTAAGTCTCCTGTGCACGATCTGGCACCCCTTCACACCTGATAGCGTCCAAGAATCCGTCAACCAAACGTCTCTGAATCTGCTCAGTGGTTGGAGTTTCTGGGATCATGGGCCTCGCCTTTGTCCCCATCGCTGAAACGCACGCGACGCCGTTCTGGCAGGCGCTGGCTGACGGTGGTCAGCTCTCCACACCGGAGATGTCATTTTGGCTCTTCCGCTTTGGAAATGTTACGAATGCCTACTCCGATGAGCCAGGCGGCAGCTTCACCCTCGGAGGCAGAAACACGTCCTTGTTCGACGGCGAAGTGGAGTTTTTGAATTTGGCGACAAACAATCCAACGTGTTGGTTGCTGAACATGTCTAGCAAGTCTCTTTCAGTCGTTCATTTCGTTTTGCTAATTCCTTGTGTCCATGATCTTTTCTTCTTCAAAGGCGTAATCGTACAGGGAAAATCAATCCCGATCACGACTGGAAAGGCTGCCCTAGCTGCTATCGACATGGGGACAACCCTGATCGGCGGACCCTCTTCAGCTGTCAAAGCCATCTGGGATACTGTTCTTGGTGCTATTCCAGCAGTCGGCATGGATGGATTCTATGTCTATCGTGCGTAGGTTCAGCCGTCTTTCGTATATGCCATGCTTCTCTAGCAACAGCTTGCACAACGAACACCTCGGTCTCGGTCATGGTCGATCGACCCGGAAGACGTGAAAATAGGCCATTTCAGGAACTCACGCGACAACCTTTGTCTGGGAGGCGTCTTCGACCTATCCGCCGGAAGCAATGTCGGAGACGGAAATGATGGAGCTCCGGGCTGGGTCGTTGGTACCACTTTTTTGGTAAGTTCTTTTGTTGGTATATATTCAGAATAGCGGTCTGATCTCGCCTCGTGGAGAAAAACGTCTATTCTGTTTTCCGTGCTAAACCGCCTTCAGTGGGTTTCGCCCAGTTGTCTGCTTCAGCACATGTGACAAGTGAGTGTAATACCGTCCGTAATTGCCGTGTTTCGATGTCAAATTTCTGTTATCATGCCTCGCTTTCCACAGGTCCTCATTCGTCAACCAACTCGACAGGCAGCGAAAACAGTGCGTATCAGCCAGCGTCCTTTATTCGGTTACTGCTCATATGCTCTTTCAGACAGTGGACCCCATACCTCACCATCATTCATGACAGTCTTCCTCGCAATCAGCGCCTACCTTACAGCATTTCTTTGATCATTCGATGCACCACTTTCATCAGTCCATTTTTTGGTCTCGTGATCCACTCTTTCAACTTGGACTCTGGACCGCCGTCAGAAACCAGGTTCTGCTCCAGACATTGTATGCGAACATTGATAGAGTCGAAGATTATATTGCGAAGTAAAGATATCTTCCCATAGTGTGAGTTCCCCAATTCAACGTTTCGGGTTTATATCAATATCTTCTGTCAGCTGTGATGTGCTCGTCTCATGATCCCGATCTATGACTAGGTAAAAACCACTTAAATCACTGCGAAGCATCAATGAGATGAGCGCCAGTATATCAAAAAATGAACGCTACATACAGTGTTCCATGGCTCCTTGAAACACCTACTTTTCTTTTGCCTCTTTCGTGACAATACAAGCATTTTTTTAGCAAACTAAGTATGTGGATCCATTCTACAATATAGTAAGACCTTAAGTCCTGAGCCAATAAGCTTTGTACAATCAGTTGCTGCTTCAACGACCGATTTTTGACGAACGAGTGTCGGGTACCCAAAATGACTCCTTGAAACAGCATGACAAAGCCTGACCACTGCCTTATCGAGAATCTTATCTCATCACGGCCTCGCTGTACGTATCCTCACTCCCCTCACCATCTGACTCACCGCTATCACCCCCAGGCATGTCCTCGAGCTGCACGGCACTGGAACTGGCCACCGGGTTGGGCACTTGCTTCGATACCAGCACGCGACAACGGCAGTCCATGATCCGATGACTCGACGATAAAACCAACTAGGACGCGTTCTGCTTGATCGGTGAGTTTCTTCTTCGATGCAGCTTGGTAGCGCGCGTTGTTAGCGCGACGCGATCTTATCCCCTTGACATATTCAGAAAGAGGTCGGCCAGCCATCGCGGGTGTCGAGATGTCTGCGTGGCAAAAGAAGTGTCTGTAAAAGGAAATTTTCCTGATAGCATCTCTCAAGTTGTCACGGCCAACCATTTCACCTCTAACACACGCTCCGCTCATCCTAGCTTTAGCATGTCGCAGACAAAATTGTAGGAAAATAGTCCAGTTCCAACTTTTTCTCTTTCCATCCCTCAAATTTTGAATTGTTGTGGAGATATTGTCAAAATCAAGTACAAAGAAGCAGTTTTATGCATGAAATCCTCATCTGCTCAACGACACGAGCATAAACCCCAGTGAGACTTCATAGGCAGATGCTTTAGGTCTAGTTAAATGTATCTACAAGAGCATATGTCGTTTGGTTGGGAAATCATGAAAATATTTGAGGTGTTTCAAGGAATAGCGGCGTTTCAAGGAGCCATGGAACACTGTAATTGCAAACAAAAGCACAGCAATACCTTGAAATTCGTGTCACCTCCGCGCTACGTTTTGTCCTCTCCCCGAAAACATTTGTTCGCCCGTATATAGAGCAGCTCTTGAGGGCATCTTGCAGTGCGCCTGCTAACACCGACGGACACCTGACCGGCCGAACGCTCGCACATCCCCTAAATAGGTACATGGCAGTACGTGATAAGCATCGAGGGATGAAAGCAGGAATAGCAAAACATCAACTTCATTGGGTTTAGAATTCTCGATTCGGCACAGTCAGATGGCACATAAATGCTGTGGTGCTCGTTATCATCTCGCTTCAGCCTCTCGGGCGCACCTCCACCCTGTCTACACCTTTAAGCTTCAAGACTGCCATGATTGCAGCGTATCTCGTAGTGCTATTGGCGGTGGTGGTTTCTGGCGCGGAGCCGCTGCATCTCAGGCTCAGTCGCCAAACACCTGCAAGGTCGAAGGAGTCTTATGCAGCCGCCGCCCAGCGGCTACGAGCCAGGTACGGGATCCCGATTTCACAGAGGTCCGCTCGAAAGCGAGAAGTTGCAGATTTCAACACAACCAACATTGTCGGTTTTCCAACTAGTTTGTTGTTTGGTGCTTATGGCTTCTCATACATGCTTGTACTTTGTCTACAGGCGTCCGATGTCGGTTACTATGTGCCTGTCAAAATCGGTTCACCGTGAGTACACGTCTGTGTCAATTCCTGCACATTCTCAATGATCGCTGATCTCGGACAGGCCTCGGGAATTCAACGTCTTCCTTGATACTGGTTCATCGGACCTATGGGTCGCGGATGTGTCGTGCCGCTCATGCAACATCTCTTCTTCCGCTTCGCGATATGACACGTCCAAGTCGAGTACATCCGTGGCATCGGGAAATGATACTTCTTTCATGTATGGAGGAGGCTTTGCGTCTGGCCCCATTTTCCAGGATACAGTCTCCTTGGGAGAGTTCACTATTCAGAACCAAGCGTTTGGTGTGTCACACATGCTCCGCGTCCACGCTACCCACGGACATTGAAACACAATGTGATTCAGTCTCTGCGAACTCGACCTTGGGACAACTACTCGACACGGCGGTGTCGGGACTCATGGGTCTCGCCTTTGCCAGGATCGCGCAAACACGCGCTATTCCTTTCTGGCAGGCGCTAAACAATTCTGGACAATTGTCAGCTCCCGAAATGTCTTTCTGGCTCAGCCGATTTTCGGATGATCCGAGTGCTGCTCATGAAGAACCTGGAGGGTCTTTTACTATTGGCGGAGGGAATCCAACGTACTTTACCGGTGACGTCGAGTTCTTGAACTTGGCGGTGACCACTCCCTCATGGTGGGCTTTGCGCATTTTCAGTGAGATCTTGAGTCGCACGACCAGTTCTCAGCCTGGCTATAATGCTCCTCCTCCAATTATCCTGTAGATATCACAGTTCAGGGCAATAGTGTTCCAATCGCAACTGGAACAGCGACTTTGGCTGCCATCGATAGCGGCACCACTCTCATTGGTGGGCCGACTAAGGATGTAAAGGTGATTTGGGACGCGGTTCCAGGCGCTACACTCACGACCGATAACACCATGGACGGATTCTATGAATATCGTGGGTTATTTCATGGCCCTTACAGTCCTTTACTGAATAGAACTTCAATGCACAGCTTGCTCTACTCAACTCAACATTACCATTTCCTTCGGAGGAAGATCGTGGCCAATTAATCCAGCTGACCTGAACTTTGGGCCAGTAAAGAAAGGGAGCGAGCGCTGTTTCGGGAGCATCTTCGACATCGGAGGCTCTTTCCCCGGAAATCCTAACTGGGTCATTGGTAGCACCTTTCTGGTGAGCACTTACACGGATTTCTATCTTAAACTGAGTGCTATATTCACGCCTATCCACCTTTACGTTGGTCGACATAAACGGTCTCGCAGAAAAAATGTTTATTCTGTCTTCCGCGCGGATCCCCCTTCTGTTGGCTTTGCTCCGCTGTCAGAGGCAGCCCACGCCACACGCTTCCCTCCTGGCCGAAATGGTACATGTCATCCTTCTTTATTCTGTGCTGGAAATTCATACTGGCTTTCCTAGGAGCCATACTACGCGCTATACCCACAACGATGATAATGGTTGCAACATTCACTATGTATTTTATTCTGGCATGATCCTCACGTTTCATTGCTCCTGGTCTCATTCTGTTTACAATGAAGGAGAATAACTGCGATGATGGAGTAAGATACCCAATAGGGGAAATCCGATGGTCGACTATAGAATGCTCGAAAAATGGAGAGGTAGCAGACAGGCTCCAGTCTCAACGGCGAAATGGTCGGGTGAATGCGAGCTCGCGGTTGTCTGTTCGGGCGATATAATGCGGAGGGACCGCCGGATTTATGTTCAAGTTCAGATTTGATATCATGACTGAAACGAGTCCGTGTTCGAACATGACGGGCTTTGAAAGTTCTGTGTGCTTGAAGCTGTGTTTGCTTTGCCCAGATCATGTCCGAAAGAGAAGAGGGAGGCCCTGTAAAGGTCGTAGCCGTACCAACAACCATGAATTATGGACTTACTGCTCTCACTGATACTCAATATCTAGACAGTAGGGAGTTGGCGAATCCGAGTCAAGGCTAACTAGCGAAGCGTCCATGCAATGATATTCTATTATCGGGACTTTGGCTATGACCAAAGTCCTAAATCCGGGAGAACATGAACAGGATGCCAGAACCATTCAATAGTTGATCACTGTCGCGGTCGTGACGATCGTTGTTTCTTCAGGACAGTATCCAGGTAACTACGATGCATCAAAGCACGGATATGATGGGTGCTGGAGGCGAGAGTGGTGGACCTGATGGTGCGCGCCCGACAATTGCTTAACTTCGAGCATGTTATATGTAGCTGTATTGTCCAGTGACAACTTGTCTTGTCCGCAACAAGCGTTTGTCGTTTCTAATCGCACCGGACCTGCTACGAACAGCCGCCAAGTCAGGGTCACTCAGGTGGACGCGCATTCGTACAGGCTTTGCTGCAGGGAAATTGAAAGATGCACATGCAAGGGCCAAGTTGCTCGAGTTCACGTCGATCCCGTCCTAGCATTCTAGAGTCACTGCCAAAGAAGAGAAAGGCACACCACTTCGCTGTTGAACCTTGCTGTGTTATAAGTTACGGCTAGGCGGCAATGTCATTCCGATCCTTCATCAAGCGTTCTGTAGGACATCACCGAGTGTTACTCAGGCAGGTGTTCGCATCACGATCCGATGGGTGGTTTGTGGGCGCTCTCGCGATGCCGAGAGGCGTTCTCGTCAGAGCCTCGCTCCATCGCCGCAGCGGGCGCTTAGAGATGAGAACTAAAACTTGCTTCTGTGACGACAGAAAAACCTTTCAGTTAAGCATTGGGCCCTGTTTCTAGCACTTGCCCACCTTCTGGAAGGAGCACGGTGGTCTTGCTTGGCAGAGTTGCCTGTGCGACGATACTCAGGTGCTTTCAGCTTTCACAACGTACAAGGGGATATTGCCGTGTTCGCAGAGTTACGCTCTGATGTGGACACAGTGGCTTTCCTGAACTTCGGGTTGGCGATTTGTGCGAAGCTCACGACACCGTTTTCATTCAGATGGGCATATGGATGATGACGCCTTAACAGTTCGTTCCCATGGACCGGCGCACGGTTTTTACGGCCGATGACGAACGCAGACGATGATAAAGGACGTGCCACAGGACCCCTCCGCGCGAAAATCAATCTTCATTTCTCAAGGCGTGAATACGCCGCGTTTCAGAGACCTCTTCAGCACACAGCATGAATTGCGAATTCATTAAAGCGCTCCTTTTTGCGAACCGTCCCTGGCTAGATCAGAGCCACAGGTGATCTGTCGCCGAACATAACCCCATTCCACAATCGTGCGCTTGTGCCCCATATAGGTCGATCAACTCTGTATTGCTGCCGCCCGGGCCGTTTGGGTATGGGGAATCGTCCCAGTGATCTGGTTCCTGCGCGAGAACTGGGAGCCATTCGTGGCACGGTCGACATGGTATTGGCTAAGGGCCGCCATGGCTTCGGCAGTGCACGGCCGGGCATTCAGTTGGCGTTAGACTTCTCTTGCCGCTCTGTCACCAGGCAACCAGCGATTTCTCAGCTGGAGAGGAGTGAGCCATGCATGGAGGAGGCGGCTTCCAAATTTGGCCAGAGGAGGCAGAGCCGCACTTTAGAAGCACGTTGTCAGCTGGCCTGCAGAAGGCTGAGGATCGCCGTTGCTTCGTGGATTCTGGTGTGAGTGGAAAGACAGGAATAAAATACCTGAGGTCGCTTAGAATAGGTATGCTACGGATGGGTTATTCATAGCAATTCCAGGTCCAGTGTTCTGGAGTGAGACAAGTAGGTCAACTGTTGCTTCGGAACTGACATCGAGGAGAGATGTCATTGATGATATCAAGTCTTTGAGATTGGTTCTGCAAACCGTTGCAAGTCTCGGCTCAAGTATCTTTCAAGAAAATTTTTGCTGCTGTGCCAAGATATTACTCCAGATCAGTGGCTGAGTAGGAAATAGAGAGGCCGGGGCAAACGGCAGCACTGCGGAATTGCAA
Source organism: Macrocybe gigantea (assembly GCA_011319805.1). Classification (NCBI taxonomy): domain Eukaryota; kingdom Fungi; phylum Basidiomycota; class Agaricomycetes; order Agaricales; family Callistosporiaceae; genus Macrocybe; species Macrocybe gigantea. The sequence goes on along the minus strand of SJRY01000004.1, from coordinate 113,139 downwards.
AAATAAGTGATGAATTTGAAACTCCGCTGATCCATTGGATGCGGCGAGTGGAGTGACGGCCATCATCGCAGCACACTGTCCAGCTTTTTCTTGTCATCCGCCATCTCCCCGTCCTCCGCCTTGAGCTCGCCTACGACGCGGCTCCTCCATTTCATATCTTTTCTTCGTCTCTGGCGTCGTAATTCGCTCTTTACCCATCACCCCCTACTCTACTTCAGATGCTATACCTCACCTCCGATGCCTTCCCAGTCTGTGCGTGTGCCATATTTGACTCCTAGGGACCGTGTCTGAACTGATTGACCTCCCGCCAGTCGTCCCGTTCGGTGTGATTGGGTGCGTTGAATTGGATGATTTCGGCAGCAGGGCTGACCAGTCAAATACTCTTGCAACACGTTTGCCATGCATGCAGCTTTTACCGCTACTTATGGTACTTAATCCGCCTGGCGGCAGCGCTGGCTTACCGCCCGGTTCCACTCCCTGAAAACCCGACGTACATAGCCTCGGAAGACGTCACGATAATCGTCCCGACCATCGACGCCGGCGAGGAGTTCAAAGAGGCCGCCCATAGCTGGCTTGTCGGCAAGCCAAAGGAGATTCTCATCATCACCGAAGAGAAGATGCTCGGGCCGCTTCAGGAGCTTGCCAATCAGGTCGACCCCGAGCGCATCCGCGTCCTCACGGTGCCGTTTGCGAACAAGCGTCTCCAGATGAGCCACGGCATCAAGAACACCACGACCGACATCATCGTCTTCGCGGATGATGATGCCATCTGGCCGCCGACCATGCTGCCATACATTCTTGCGTGCTTTGAGGACCAGAAGGTCGGCGGCGTCGGCACCAGTCAGCGCGTTCAGCCCGTTGGCCAGCGCATGACCGTCTGGGAGGTCCTCGCTGCGTTCCGCCTCAGCATCCGTAACATCGAGATCTCGTCCTCGACGCACATCGACGGAGGTATCCCCTGCCTCTCTGGACGCACAGCCGCGTACCGCACCGTCATCCTCAAGGACCCCGAGTTTCTGCACGGCTTCACGCACGACTACTGGCTGGGCAAATACCAGCTCAACTCGGGCGACGACAAGTATTTGACACGGTGGATGGTGAGCCACGGCTGGAGCACGTACGTCCAGTGTTGTAAGGAGGCAGAGCTGCTCAGCACCATGAAGCCGAATTGGAGGTTCCTGAAGCAAGTGCTCAGGTGGACGCGAAATACCTGGCGGTCCGACCTGCGTAGTCTGTTCATGGAGAGACATATTTGGACTAGCCATCCTTACGTTGCGTATACCATGGTTAGTCCTCGTCCTCTTGGCTTAGGAGATCTTGGGCCGCTGACGGCCAACCTGCTCGTCTAGGTGGACAAGCTCTTCAATCCTTTGACATTGCTCGTTGGGCCCTGTCTCGTTTCATATCTTATCTACAAGAGCACGGTTCCCATCGAGCAGGGCGGATATCATCTTCCTTGGTGGTGAGCTCCTGCTTTGCTACACCGTGGTACTGTTCAGAAACGAACATCGTGTCCTTCTGAACAGGAACATACTTTTATCTTATTGTGTCTGGCTCTCGGCGACCCGAACTGCCAAACTTCTTCCTCACCTCTGGTATAGACCTCAAGACATCATTTACGTCCCCGCTTTTATCCTTTTTGGTTACTACTTTGCCGTCATGAAACTGTACGCCCTTTTCACACTACATGAGGTAACCGTTCCCTCCGTTCCCCTCGATGACATCACTGTCCTGACCCAAATCCGAACTAGACCGGTTGGGGTACTCGGGCTGGTATCGGTGATGCCACCGCCGCCACCGCCGCCGTAGACGCCGTGAACGAAAAATCCGCCAACGCGAACGCGGGCGCGAATAACACCGACTCCAACAGCACCAGCAACAACAATTTCAGCACCCACCCGTACCAGCCGCAGGCGCGGCGGCCGCAACAGATGACAACGCTCAATAACGCATCGAACGAGCCCTTGTCCCCGTTCCGCGACCAGCCGTCGCCATACCACGACGAGCCGACGCCAACGACGAGCACGCCGATATATACCGCAAGAGCGCAGATTGGCGGCGGCGGTGGCGGCGGGATGAGAAGGGCGCTTGAGCGGGAAGAAATGGTGGAGATGCAGGTCGGCTATGCTAGATAGGTCGGTCCTCTGTTTCTTCCATTTCCTATTTTACATTACCTTCTTTTTGCTTCATGGACGCAAGAGTTTTTCTTATCCTGTCATGTTACATATATTGATATCGATGGAATGCATTGGGAACAAGGGACTTGGTTGTTTTGTTTCTTTTAATCATTTTCTTTATTCATCGATATCTGTTGTTAATATTGTTTTAAACGCCCTTTTTTCCCCTCAGGCAGAGCCCAATGCGTTCTTTGGAACGTCCAGGCGCAAAGCACCGGTCGAATCCGAAGCGCGTGTGTTAACTTTTTTTTTGGGTTTTCCTCGGTTTTCGCCTTTCAGAGGAAGATGGGTTGCCTTTCCACCGGCAGGAAAGGCTGTACTCTTTTTCTGTTTTCTTCAGACGTCGCCCTATCCTTGCGTTGTCATGCATGTCTCCTCCGTTCCGTTCCTCCCGGCCCGCGCTTGCGCTCGCACTTGCATTCCTCCCCGCGTCATCTCTGTCATCATATATCTCACTACTGTAGCATCTTTTTTTAAAAAGAAATCCGTCTTCGCGTCATTCATCCAAGCTCTCTTTTTGTTTCCTTCTTTTTTTCCCGCTTTTCTTATCCTGCCTTTTTTTGACATTATTCGGTCATGAACCGTTTCAATCGCTGGCACTTTTCAATTATTTTTCCCCTTTCTTACGTATACCCCACACCAACCTGCCATTGGACTTGGAGAAATGAATTGCCAATCGAAAAAAAATCAAAATAAAATAAATAATGACAGCCTGAAAGCCTTGGAGCGTGCATGTGTCTAGGCTGCTTGGATCTGTGTTCCTTGAGTGCGCTGACGTTTGTTTTTCTTTTGGCTTTATAATCTCTAGAGATGCAGCGAATGTATAGAAGCAACACATAGTAATCGTCTTTGAATAATGGAAATAGAATATGGTGAGTTGTTTTGTTGGCCTTCTACGAGATTTGGTATGTGGTGATTGTCCTTGGCAGGCGTTTGTGCCATTGATTGAATCGCACTGAATTAAAACAGGTTCGAAGAGGCGCCAGCGAATTTATAAATTGGATTCGTGCTTGCACGAGACTATGTACTGTAATAGGATACGTATAGGTTTATATATAAATAAATAGATAGATGCGAGTCGACCACAATTAGATATAATAATACTAGCGAACTAATAGGAGTTACTATAACAGTATATGTGTTGTAAGCATGGCTACGAGTGAATGAGGGGACGTGTTGTTTCCAGAGTGTTTGCATTCTTCAGTCAATGTTCCTACCGCTCTGCAAGATTAGTGCGACGACGATAACGGTGTCGACCAGCCCGAGCTGGATGAGCGCCGGGTTGATGAAGATGTCGATGCGTTCTCGGCGCACGATTCTGACCAACGGGTATGACGTCGAGCTCAGCTCTTCGTACATCTGCAGAAGACGATGACAGTCAAATTTCTCTCGCGAATGACGGAGGTCGGAAGAAGAGACGCACGTGGATTTCGTTCTGGTACGGAGCCCAGAAGTACCGCTTCTTTCTGACGACCATCGTCCTATGACTGTTCAAAACATGGTGCATTTTTAATGGCTTCCTGAAAGTACGGAGGAAAAAAAAGAACAAATTCACAGGTCATACCTCATGTCGTCGGAGAGCCTGAGCCAGCTGCCGATGATCTTCTGCGAGACGGCGTTCTTGACCTCTACGAGCGGGGAGGACGTCCAGTCGATCCTGCCGACGACGCTGCCGCGGACGTTCGTGATCTGCGTGCACTCGTGCCCCGGCTCCGTGAGGCCCGTCGTGACGGCGTAATATGCCTGTCCGCGCGACGTGATCGACGAGTTGAGGATCGACGCGTGCCGCGGGACGATGAGGAACGTGATCCAGTCGGGCGGCGGCGCCGGGGTCGGGATTGGCATCCGCGTCGGCGGTTCGCGCTGGGCTGAGTCCAGGAGTTGTATGGGTTGCTGTGGTGCATGGCGGCGCAGGGCGGAGAGAAATTGACTTTTTGAAAAGAGTGACGCAACGGCGATGGAGGTGAATCAGAATTAGGAGGTCGGGGGGTGATAAGGTACTTGGAAAGGCTTCGGAAAGCCCGGAAGAGCTGTTTGACGATGAAGAGATCGGGGCGGAAGCTCATGATATTTAAGCCCTCCCACCACAGGCAAAGACTCGATGTTTCAGCGCAAATGTGCAAGGCCCCTCGATGCACCGCCGTACCTCGAGAGCAGTCAGGACGCGTATGCGTCGCAAGATGATAATCATCGAGCTTTCCGACTCGTCGGGGTTGGACTTTTTTTTTTGAAAAGTTCGTAGTAGATTGTGGACAGAAGAAAAATGACCGGAGAGCCAAGGATCAATCCCAATCACCGAGTTGAAGGGCCGATCCTTGTTGTACGTGTCAGAACCTGTCGTGTGCAGAGAAGAAGGCAGAATCATTTGGTTGTCAGTCGTCCGGCAAGCATCGTTTGTCCAGCTAGAGGAGTCCAAGAGATCTCCAAGTTCAGTGCGTTGCCAGTCACATATTCGATGCCAGAGCAAGCAAAAAAGTCCATTAATGTTCATCCGTTGTGACATCCCCACGGATTCGGAGGCGCAGCAGCAGGGAAGCGGCGCAATAAGACCTAATTGGCGAAATTGACTCGGTCTTGCCAGGGTTTCGCAGGTCATCGCCTTGGACTGTCATCTTATCTTTATTTATCATTATTGATCAAAATACGCGCTTTTCTGTCAATTTGGCGCGCGACCAACTTGTTATGTTTGTCTGGAACTTGACAAGACGCCCGTTGACCATCATTCTCGAGCTGACAGGACGTTAGCAGTACAGTGCCTCGATATGTGATTTCATATACGGCAACGCGGAACCACGTAACCAAGTCGCCGCGGACACGTCAGTCCTTGCGCTGATCCCGCCCAGTTATAACTCACTTTAACCCTGGAGCATTTCACCTTACGAGGTTTCAGCTTGACGGCGAGCTCATCCGTGAAACATCGCGATAACAAATGTTGACGGTCATTCGCAGGCTGATCGAGCAATTCTACCCTAGGAAAGACGCGTACACCGTCGCCATCCTCGGTCTGGAAGGCACGGGGAAGACGACGCTCTTGTGACTGCTCAAGACCGGCGGCATCGTTCAGACCATTCCATCCATCGGTTTCAATGTAGAGGAGATCGAGGTGCCGACCTCGATGGGGAAGAAGGCCAGGATCGTCGGATGGGATTACGGATTTGGATGCGCCAGCATTCAATACATGATGGGCCTGGTTAAGATCTACGCTTCCCAGGCAGACGCAGTTATCTGGATGTTGAACAGTACTCCTCATACACGTCTCTCGGCAAGCGTGGACACGTTTGATCAAGCCGTGAGTGGGGTAGATTCAATGCGTTCCGAGGCTGGCAAGTCTCCGAAAGGACATCCGACGCTGATGTGAGTCCTGAAAAGAGACAGGGCTGACTTGGAGGACTGATACGCTAATCTCCGTATTCTGCATAGACTTGCGAACAAGCAATATGTATCTGGAGCCATGTCGACAGATGAGATTCGCAGAGCTTTTGCGCGGTCTCTGGTTGGCCGGAACGCATTCGTGTTCCCGTGCACATTGACGATGGGCATGGAGAACAGCGGGCTGGACGACGCCTTTGGCTGGTTGATTCCAGCCATCGAAAGCAGTCGTTCCATTCAGTCGATAGTCGCCTCTGAGGTCTCGCTCCTCGACTGAACTTGTCGAAAGGCTTGAATCATGGCTGGCACGTGCAAAAACGACTCGACGCCTGAAATATTTTTGTCTCAATTTAACGCCGTCGACCTCCCGGTCTGGGATCATTATAACCACCTAAGAGTGGCGTACGCTCTTCTGACGACGTATGGCCGTCAAAAAGGTATTTGCAGCGTTTGATTCCTCACGCGGAAATTTACTCTGACATTTTCTGTTGACAGGGAAGAACATGATCTTCGACGGGATAGAAAAGTATATTTCGCAGAGCCCGCAAGCCAACGGCCGAACGTTTCATGTCACGATGACCTATTTCTGGATCCAGATCGTTCATCTTGGCATACGTCGTTCGCACCAGCCATCAGATCCTGGTGCCCAGCCTGGTGCGGAGATCATCTCGTCCTCGCCTGCCGACTTTGGAACCTTCCTATTGTTGAATCCGTATGTCGTCGACCGGAACTTGTGGGCGGATTATTATTCCAAAGACCTGATGATGAGTCCAAAGGCGAAGGAGGGGATGGTGTTGCCAGACAAGAAATCTTTGCCTAATCTCATTGTCCGCGACACTATCACTTCCAGAGCCTAAATTTTAGAGAGAATTTGCAGTTTATGTCTTTGGAGCCGCGTTCGTGGGCCTCTGATTTTTTTTTAGGATTCTGTGTCCTCCGGTACTTGATCGGGCACCAGATTGGAAGTCAAAGTCTGTTTCAAGATTAAGCACTAATTATCTCATGAAATTTTTATCATACCAGAAACGCGCACATTCCCACTAATCTGTTCCAAATAACCCCTAAACCTCCTGTGATGATTTCTTCGAGACTTTCAGAAAGATGCTGGATCATGTGGATGTCAATGTCATGACGCATCATGAGATGGAATATCACGTGGGTGTGAAGGTGGCTGGTGCTCAACTATGCGTTGCGACTTGCACCTGTGCGCTTGTAGGTGGGGTTTTGAGTATGTCGGGATAGAGGGCGGCTGTTACCATATCTACTCTCTCGCTTTCTCAGCGCCTCCATGCCTTCACAGAACATAGGTCCGTGACCATGACCATCGACATGGTCGCAAACACCACCGACGGAACTCACCAGTGAATTCATAAGGCTGTATGATGGCTTCTGCTTTCAGATGAGATCTATCAAGTTCTGAGGTGGAAAGGCGAGCTTGGCATTGAGCGGCGTGATTTTGCTGGTGAGAAGCTGAATTAATTACCCATCAAGTCCTTTTCGGAGCCCTCAAATAGCTCCGTAGGTGCCAGCCAGCATTATGAAGCGCTTGCTCTATATTGTTACTGCCTATCTCCTTGATCCGACTCAAGAGGAGATTGAAAATGTAGAGAGCCTGTGTTGAGACGGGAGAAGGTGGGCTTAATGTCAAGAATAGGTGCGAGAAGTCCTGCCTACATTCCCGCAAACGGAATGCTGGGCAGAGACCTTTCACAGCGTGCTTCAGCTGTCATCACAAACGGATGTTTCACAGCTGCACTTCTGTAGATAGCTCGTGTCCCTTTTCATCCATACATGCTGCAGAAGCCTGCTTGCGGGCCCGCATAAAACAAGGACTGGTCGTGTCAAGATGGCGCTGCAACATTTGTCCTTTCCCAAGGGCTGTTCGATCAGCCTGGTTTTGTAAATCCCATATCAGGAGGTTGAGAACTCGACATAGCATGAAAGGAGATTCAAAAACAGCGATCCAGGGTACATTGAACAAAGAGATGCGTGAGAGTGTTAACTAGTTTCCGAGGGGTCACCCGTGACAATTTGCAGCATAGAAAACAAAAACAAAGGCTTTGGAAAGCAAAGTGGAAAGCAAAGCGGAGAGCGAGATAGTAAGCAAAGATGCGGGTAACAAGACAAAGAATCGAAGATGGGGCATAGATCGAGCATGGAGCGCGTAAAGGAGTCGTAAAGAGACATAAAAACAGAGCGAAAGACAGAAAGCGGACTGTCGGATAAAGCGGGAGTATCAAACTCGAGACACCAGCATCCGCGCGTTCATGAGGAGGTAGCGTAAACACCTGACAAGAGGCGACGAAAAGGGCTCAGGCCTGAACTTTGATCTGCGGAGAGGTGATCAGTCGGCTTTGAACGACCGACAGTGGAAAAGCCTCACCATGCTAGGCTTTTTCATGTGCAAATGACTGCCTCCCGCAGTCGATTTCGTCGCCGTCGCCTTCGCAGCATCAGCACTGGTTCCAGCATGATTTTCCGACTCATCCGCCGGGTTTTGGCTGAGGTCGCTTGAGGTGTTCTGCGCTTCGGAGGCTTTGGAATTCTTCGGCTTCAGCTGGTAATGACATCGTTAAACAAAACAATGCGTTGTATCTCTGTCAAGCTGGACTTACTGACTCAAATTTCTTCCGCAGTTCTTCAATCTATGTAGGACATACGTTCAGACAATCACCGAATGGGCAACATGTCGCGATCATGCGGCAGACATGACATGATGAGCTTGGAACGTACCTCCTTCTCCTTCTGACGGATCTGTCAGAATGGAAATTGAGTTCACGTGTGGAGTCACATGGCGAAAGGCGTACTGACCTCTTCATCCTTCGCTTAATCTGAAACATAGCGGATGTAAAAGACAAATGAGAAGCTCACAGAACGGAATGCATACCTCTTCATCCTTCGCCTTAATGAAGGCTTGTATCTGAAACATAGCGTATGTAAAAAAGGCAAACGAGAAGCTCATAAAATGGAACGCGTACCTAAAACGTATGAGTAAGGCGGAAAGGTCTGGACCGAATACACTCACCTGACGATTAATCCTTCCGATCTGAATTGCACAGATAGCTTTGATGAGTAAATTCGTAAAAAGCTAGAGTGCGAGGCTTACCTCTTGCTCTTCAAATTTTTCAACTTCCTTCCAGAAATTGATATGACCGACGTCTATCGCGGTATGCCACATCTTGACGCCAAGTGGACCGTAGCACGAATGGGGATCATATCCCTTCGATTCGGTGACGGCGACACTCGGAAACTGTTGCCTTAGGATGCCGCATATGACTCCGGCATACCAATAGAAGCTTTGTTTGAAGAGACGATAATATTGGTTATGTTCATAGACAGCTTGCGCGAGGACAACGAGCTGGTAATAATAAAGTGGGGCGTTGTTATCACCGAATTCGAGAGTCAACACTTGCACGTCGCGGGAAGGGCGATGACGGAGGCCAGTTATCCTGTCATTGGCATATTTCTCTGGGCTAATTGAGTCAGAGGAGCAGGAAGCTGAAGACCTGTCCGTGGCGAACATGCTTCGTTTCGGGGTCGGCTCATCGGGCTGCTTGTCGGGCTGCTCATCGGGCTGCTTGTCATCCTGCTCGTCGGGCTGCTTGTCATCCTGCTCGTCGGGCTGCTTGTCATCCTGCTCGTCGGGCTGCTTGTCATCCTGCTCGTCGGGCTGCTTGTCATCCTGCTCGTCGGGCTGCTTGTCATCCTGCTCGTCGGGCTGCTTGTCATCCTGCTCGTCGGGCTGCTTGTCATCCTGCTCGTCGGGCTGCTTGTCATCTGCTCGTCGGGCTGCTTGTCATCCTGCTCGTCGGGCTGCTTGTCGTTCTGCTCGTCGGGCTGCTTGTCATCCTGCTTGTCGTTCTGCTCGTCGGGCTGCTTGCCCGGGCGTTTCTGCTGTGAGCGCAGCCTTTCGATCTTCACCAAGGATGGCCTGCAGCCTTCCGCTTCGACCCATGCAACTAGGTATTCATACTGAGGAGAGTGTGGCGCAGCCATGTTCTTGTAGAGAACAATCTTCGAGACTCGAAGAGCTCGAGCCGTCTCGCGAGATTCTTCGGCGTAGTATCCGGCCAACGTATCCCGGAAGACGCAGATGGAGGCTGCGCTCAGCGCCCCTCTTTCAGAGCGAAGGACATACTTAGAGTATTTCGCCGCGACGCTGGGGGCCATCCCTAGCGCTTTGAGAATAGGGTAGACGAGTGAGTAGAGGTGCTTGATGAGGTTGTCGAGTCTGAACATGGTGCCAGAGCTGCTGTTATGGTGGTCAATGCACAAGGATGTTAGACGATATCGAGATTGACGCAGGGGTGTCAGTGAGAGAGGTACGTTGTAAGAGTTGAAACCGGCTGCCAGTCATGGCGTGGAGGAATACGCCCACTTTGATTTCCAAAAGGGGTTGGGTGATCGAATCCAGTAATGTATCTCCATTTATGACCAAGCATGTCATCGTAGGTAGGTTGACATATCATATCCTCCAGTACATTCACTACGGCTTGTGGACGTGCAACTGCGTCGCTGAACGGACCCCCGCAATAGCGATTTCCTAGGTATTTCCTCTCCGCTCGCTTCTCCTTCTCCTTCTCCCGTGTCCGGCCTCCTTCGCTCGTCCACGAGCCCTGGCTTCGCGCCGAATCTGTCACGGACGGGAAGGACAACAGCGTCCCCGTGTGGACGAATTCTCGAACACGTCCCACGAGCTTATACGCGGTGGCAGGCCTGGCCGGTGCCGAATCGCATGTTGACGGTCGGCGGAGCGCCGTGCACCTCGTGCTCGTTCGCAAGGCGCGACATGGGCATCGAGACGCAAGTGAGGGACATCCTGATCGACATCGAGAAGCGGTTGGACGACAGCGATGGCGCTGGCAGGCACGATATGCAAGTTGTTTTCACCGTGGACGGCGACAACGACGATGATGGAAAATATAATTAAAAAATCAAAATCACCGTCGGCGTTGAAAACAGAACGAGCCGCATCACGTGGCGTCGTTCGCGTTTTGGATGTCGTGATCATGAACTTGAACATCATCATGGCATTGAAATCCCTTACCCGGAGCACTTCGACTTGAACGCATAGAAGCAAGACGGTTTCGCCGACCCTATCGCAGAGAAATCGTTTTGCGTTGTGTCAATACGTTGACAACACCTTTCTCCGATTTGCAGTACCACAAGAAATTTAATGGTTCCATTCGGCCATTCCGATATTGCTCTCGCCAGTACGTATGTGCACGATTTACTGGAAGACGCTGAAGAGCACAAGATGAGGGGTTTTGGCTGCGGAAATCAAAAGCATGTACGACAGATCGGGGCATGTGCGTTATGCTTCTCACGTCTTGGACTCCCTCTTGCGCTTCATTCTCATTGATCTGATGCCATGGGCCATTTTCTTTGCATTCATTGTCGTTGTCTATTCTCAATTAAAGTTGAATACAATCGCTGGAAAGCTGCTAACGTTGAGGCCCAGTGAGACGTCGGTCACCCCATACTGTTCAATATCGCCGCGTTGTTGATCTAGTTCTAGATTATCCTACCGAGCGTCTAAGTAGATGATGTTCGTGCAGGGCTTGCCAGTGAGTCACATGTCATGCACCCTTAGCGTCTTATGCGCGAGCCATCAAAGTGAAGGCTGGTCCGGCGCTCAAAGAAGGATCAAGCCAACGTCAGACGCAGCCCTGATTCATGTTATCGACGTCGAGGCCACCTCGCTGCGGATACTGCGGACGCTACACTTTCGAGGTGATATTAGTCTCCCATCTGGCCGATCTGGACCTGTTTCAACGACGTTATGGCCAAAGGCAAGTCTCAGTCGAAGGGGCCATCGCATACATCCAAGCCACCTCCGTCTGGCAAGGGACCTCGGCCGTCGCATCCTCAGGCAGCAAATAGCCAACGATCTCCTAGTTCGAGCAAGTGTGAGTTGCATGTGCTTTCTGGTCCATCCGGATGGCAGTAACAATCGTTTGTTTTCAGCGCAGGGCGCTAAGACTGCGCCCTCAAAACCTCCAACGACATCGGGGCAACCTTCTAAACCGAAGGCCCTCAACAAAGTATCAAGTTATTCGTCTTGTAATCACCCAGAAGCTGACATTTAATCTACAGATCGGAACTCACATCCTCAGCCTGTGCCAACCCGGTCACAAAATTCATCCAACGGCCAGCGACCAGCGGCAGGCCAACCTTCAAAAGCCGGGCATGCTTCGACCCAGCTCACGGAGCTGGTAATGGTCATGTAAGACCTCAAGCTGTAAATGGCACATCGAAGTCCGATACAGGAAGAGGTAAGCCTACTGAGCAATCATATCCGTTCTTCGCTGCATCTGTTTCGTTAGTGCAGGGAACCAACGGCGGACACCAGTCCGCCAAGCGTTCCGATAACGGGACAGCCAATCATCCAAAGGCACAATTTCATGCTCCGCCCCGAAATGTGAGATTCCGAGATTGATTAGGGATAATTTGGTTGACCATTCCATTCTTCTTCAGCGCTGTCGACCTCCTCGGCCGCAGGACAGCCATCGCAAGGCCAGGGGAAAGGTAAACAATGTTGCCTTTGTTTGGATCCGTTCTGACGGTCTCTCAGCCTCTGCAGGCTTTCTGTCCAATTTCTGGTGGCCGAAACAAACTCAATCTTCCCCCGGGGGTGACTCTACCGTACATCGGCAGCATACTGGCAAGGACTTGTCTAAAGGCCATTCGTCACCTCATACCTCGATGCCGTAAGTTGGTTTATGTTTTGTAGCTATGTCCATATCTCAAGCTGGGTCAGGAGATCGACGACGTCGACTGCAGGGGGCGGTCAAACTATGAATGCTGTTAGAGGTGAGCTTACAAGTCGTTATTCAAACTCGTTTCTTTTCCTGAATCTCCGTCAGGATCCGGCACCAAACAAGAGCATAAAGCACCTCAGGGCAACACCGCAAGTCCGTGCAATCCTTTTATCAATTTTTTTTTCTGAACGATTGAATTACTTTTGTAGTGAAATCATCAGTGAATGGGCATGCCAATCTGTCGAAAGCACACGCCGACGGACACTCTCAAGCGTCATCAATGCATCGCATTGACCAACGTCATTCACCGAAGCTTCAAAACATTGCTTCTGCTTCCCATGAACCTCCGTCATCGCCCGGCCCCAAGGCAGAACATAAAGCTCCCCAGGGCAATACCACAAGTACGCGCGATTTGTTGATCCATTTTTCAGCGGCTGAATTCTTATTGTAGCGAGATCGTCAGGGAATGGGCATGTCAATCTGCAGAAAGCACATGGCAACGGATACCCGCAAGCGTCATCGATGCACGGTGGTGATCCGCATAATTCACCGAAACCTCGAAATACTGCCTTTTCTTCCCCTGAATCTCCATCAGCATTCAGTGCCAAGGCAGAGCACAAGACTCCTCAGAGCAATACGACCAGTGCGTGTGATCTGTTCATCTAGCCTTTCGCTAGCTGAATTCTTGTTGTAGCGAAATCGCCAGTGACCGGGCAGTCCAACCTGCCAAAAGCACAACACGAGGCTCAGAGAGACACCACAAGTGTGTATCATCTGTTACGTCCAATCTTTCAAATGATTGAATTCTTACTGTAGTGAAATCACCGGGACCTAGGCATCCTGGTCCGCGGAAGGCACAGGGCGGCGAACATTTTCAAGCATTGTCAATGCATAGCATTGATCAGCATAATTCACCGAAACCCGGAAAACGTACCCGTTTTTCATGTTCAATGCGAGTTTATCTCACGCTGAATGACTTAGATGGCCCGGTGATTCGACATCTGGTCCACAGTCACCTCGCAATGGTAAGTATCATGTTCATTTTCATGTATGCTTGCAAGTTGTAGACGTAGAATGCCAGGTCAAACTCAGATGCCTAACAACTGTAAGAATCCGGTCTCTATCTGCTCTGTTCTATCAATTTACACCTACCCAACAGCGGGATCTCGCCCTTCTTCGGTGGCACAAGGTCCCAGTGCAACGATATGTGAGGCTCATGCCGACTCATGTAATTTAGCGGCTGAAACAATATTAGCCTCTAAAGGCCATTCTGCTGTGCCAGATGCACATCGCAGTAAAGGCAAGTCATGCCGTACTCTGTTTTGGATTTGATAAGCAACAATTCTACATCGGTTGACTTTGTATCGTAAAGGTCCTAACAAGGAAAATCCGAACACGCTTGTGAACAGTATTCACCAGAACACTCCGTCGTCCACCAAGAGCGTGATGCCGCCCTCTAAAACATCTCCACCAGCCACAAGAGAACGTTAGTTCCTCTTTTTTTCTGTATCATTTCTGCATATGTAACTTGGTCTTTCAGCGAATGCCAAGATTACTAAAAGCCAGTCCTCCGGCAATGCTGTTGCTGAGCAACTCCCAAAGCACCCTGCGTGTACGTTATTTTTTTTTTTCCATTGGAACGTGGTTCCTTAGCGAAAGGCAATCCTTCAGCTGTAAACGGCAGTTTACGACGGGGACCATCGATGCCATCGGCCTCGCATGCTAGGAGCATCCATTCAGAGTCTCATGCCGTACCGAAAGAAGTCGAAAACGCAGGCATATTCAGTCGACTTTCGTCCTTTTTCTCCTTCAACAGGGAAGCACCTGCACCAGTGACTCCAATTGTCAATCTTGTCAATCATCAAGATCACACTTCCAAGAAGCCAGCGAACAATCCAAGGAATGGTGTGTATCTTTGTATCTTATCGTCTTTTACCAGAGAAATTGCTGAAGATGACCCATGCAAGGGAGTACTTCCGTCAATGTTCAACGGGTGCTTGGCACCACTTCACCTAGTCATGTCGATGGTATGTGGTGGTAGTTTATGTGTGTGTTCATCTCACTCTCCTTGTTTTGCAGCACACAAGCATATGCAGATGGCGAAGGAACCTCAAAGAACTGGCAGGAGTTAGTATCCTGTGTTGCATGCTAATGTTGCTGATATCGAATTGTCATTACTAGGTGATGTGGCTGCCACCTCTCCAAAGCCTTCAACGGGAAGTCAAACTCCGACGTTTACTGATGCCTCACCGCCTCTCAAGAGCGTCGCCAAGAAATCGCCGAGTCGTAAAAAATGTGAGGTCCACATCTTAAGATGTGTGCTGGGCTGAGCTTTGCTTGTAGCAAAAGATGCTGCGAGCCCACCCTCTCTTGTCAACTCCCAAGAGCAGGTCGCTAATAAAGGTCACTCGCACACTGGCACTTTCTCTTGCACAGTGTTAACCATAGCGTGTTTGCAGCCTTGACCTCTGCTTTTCAAAGTGTAAAGAGGCAACCATTAACGCCAAAGGGCGATCGGGGTAAGTTCGGCAGCTGCTGTTGATTTTCGATTTAAAAAGCCTGATTTGTGCTTCAACGTTAGCCACAAAGGAAAAGTTCAAAACAACACAAGAAGCGGCAGTCCGAAGCGGAAACGGAGGCCTGCTCAGCCGACTGTCCTCTCTATTTGACTGGTCCGGATCCAAGCCACCGGCACCTACTCAAGCTGCTGCCGACAAACCTTTGTCAAAGTCGAGAGAAAGTAAGCGCCTTCAATCACTGGTGGATTTCCCTCTATTTATTGTGCGACTCTCTAAAGGCCGCCACACGGAGATGCTGCCTCCCGCTGTTCTAGGTACAAAATCCAACAAAGGTAATGCAACTAACTGTTTTCCCTCATACCGACCTCACCTGAAGTGGCATTGCTCCGCAGATGTGTCCAAGCCGCTGGCATCTACCCGTGCTGTTACTGACAAAGCATCATCAAATTCGAGGCGAAGTAAGCGCACTCAGGCATAAATTAATTTTATTCGGTTCAAGCTATGATTTCCCGCAGGTGATCGCGCAAAGACGCTGCTCCCCAGTATTCCAGGCCCGAAAACCGATGAAGGTAACGCAACCACTTTCCTTCACGCCAACTTCATCTGACATGGCCTCGCTTTACAGCTACTAAATCCGAGGCAGTGAGACCCAAACCTGCAAAGGCACACAAACTCAAAGTTTTCGAAGTTTCAAGCGGTAGACATGTGTCTCGAGTCGGAAGGCTTGGGAACAAACGTCGTGAGATGGGGAGCCAGCTGGGCAAATTAAACCGAGGTGATCTTGTTCTGGTCTTTCTTACGTTCACATACCTTACTCTCAGCCTTAGAAAAGGATGCTACGCGATCACCGCCGCCGATTGAATCGTTGAAAGCACGGGAAGATACTGGTAAGTGATTGTGTTTTATGCATTCGCCGCCCTCAACTCTCTCTTCACAGGCCGTCCGCCGAAGGTCAAATCGGTGCCAAGCGCCAAAGCCACGTCTACTTCAAAGGGAAAGAGCGAAGTGCCAACAAAATGGACCTCAAGTGTGATTCCCAAATCTCTTCTGAATTTGATATGTGAGCAAGCCGAACGCTCACTCGTCAACCGTGTTAACGGTTTCTAGCTACTCCGAAACCTGCGCAAGCCGCGGTTGCGAAAGAAGGCCAGCAACCTGCATCCGCCAGAAAGATCGCAGAACCTGCTTCGGTGCAACGCAGAGTGGCCCGACCTCAACGTCAAGTTCACTCAAGCAAAGGTAATTCGTTGCGGTACCATCCTGACAATGACAGATAGACTGACACCGTCCATTGCGTATAAGTATTCTCCGGGCCTACTAAAAAGTCTATCACTCGCCAAAAGGGAGGACTGCTCCGTCGATTTGCTCCGGATCTGATCTGGCGCAAGTCCGACCGTCGTGGAGTTACTGCAGCTCTGGCTACGGAAACTGCTGCACCGTTACCATCGCCTCCCGAGAACGAGTTGCGGAACAAAGTTGCCCGTCGGACGATTGCGAAGCACCCTGAAATCTTCAAGGTCGTCTCGCCGATCAATGTGGATCGGTTTGAAGAATTAATGGAAAACCATCCCAACCAGCCGTTTGTCAAGTCCGTCGCTCGTGGGCTCAGAGAAGGGTTCTGGCCTTTGGCGGATACAAGCGACCCCAAACTTCCTACCACTCATGACAATTCCCGTGCTTCTACCCTGAGCCCGGAGAAAGAGGAATTCCTGCGCAAGCAGCGCGATGAGGAAGTGAGACTCGGACGATGGTCGGAGGCTATTGGACCAAAGCTTCTGCCTGGAATGTATTCGTCGCCAATCACTGCTGTCCCTAAGAAGACGCCAGGCGACTACCGACTCGTAGTCGATCAGAGCAGAGGACATCATTCATTGAACTCTATGATTCCGAGGTCACAATACAAGATCAAGCTTGACAATGCACACGACCTCGGCAATGTGCTCCTTGCTGTCCGCAAGCGCCATGGGACGAAGAAAAAACTTGAAATGTTCAAATCCGACGTCAAGAGCGCATACCGGCTGCTGCCCATGCATCCGTTGTGGCAAATTCGGCAGGCGGTCAAGGTCGATGGTCAGTACCACATTGACCGGTCCAACACGTTTGGAAATCGGGCTGGAGGATGGATCTGGGATTCGTTCATATCTTTGGTCCTCTGGGCTGGCATCAAGGAGAAAGGGATCAAGGATCTTCTGGGCTATGTTGACGACGAATTCAGCTACGAGTTCAAGAACGAGAAACGATATTATAAGCCGTACAAGAAGCACCTGCCTGCCAAACAAGCTCGCCTACTTGAGCTTTGGGACGAATTGGGCATTCCGCACGACGAGAATAAGCAGCTTTACGGACCTTCGTTGCCTATCATCGGTTTCCAAGTGAATCCGAACGCGATGACGATCGACGTGCCTGCCGAGAAGAAGGCAAAGGCGATACAAATGCTTCGAGATGCCGCTCACGAAGGGAAGCCGTATACGCTCCAAAAGCTGCAATCCGTGGCCGGGTCTGTGAACTCGGTGCTTAATCTTTACCCTCATCTCCGCCCGCGCCTCCGCGAGCTTTTCGACGAGATGGCGGGGAAGAAGGGTGCTAACACCGAGATGCGTGTGACCGGGCCTGTCGCTCGGAGCCTCTCTGGGCTGGCAGACTATCTCGAGAATGCAAAGAGCGTGCCGATTCGAAGGATTGAGGGCAAGGGAAGTAGTGTCAAGGCGACGAAGAGGATACTAGGATGAAAGGCGATTGTGTTGTCTAGTCGGGTGTCGTATAGCTGGCTCGTTCTTGTACATTGGAAGGGAGTCGTGTATTGAGGATACGTGCCGAGAACTGAATCAATAAATTTGTCACGATATATATTATTGATTGACGTATTGACTTGGAATTCGACACTAAACACCAGCTTTCTATCAATTCCAATCCTTTGCTTTTTCGTAACGCGTTCAAGAGCGACTCTGGTCTGGCTCGTTGTAAACTGAGACATAGCCTGGGTCCGGCGCTCAAGCCGTGATGGTTCAAACGGACAAACGGGTGCTCTGGCACCCTCAACATGACAATAAATTCGTCGTCGGCGGAGGCTCGCAGATAACGCTGTACGAATGGGCCGCCGAGTACCCGGAAATAAGGCATGTAACGTCGCAGCACGATCTGGTTCACATGAAGGTGAGCGCACCCGCGTCTGCTTCACG
Organism: Macrocybe gigantea; assembly: GCA_011319805.1. NCBI lineage: Eukaryota > Fungi > Basidiomycota > Agaricomycetes > Agaricales > Callistosporiaceae > Macrocybe > Macrocybe gigantea. The sequence goes on along the minus strand of SJRY01000004.1, from coordinate 95,134 downwards.
TCTGCTGCAACGGTTTTTTTTAACCGCTCGTTCCTTTCTTGCGTTGCCAGTGCTTTGCGTGGTCGCCGGACCCGTCTTTCGATGACCTCGTCGCCGTCGGACACAGCACGGGCAGGATCGACCTGCTCCGGCTCGAAGCGTCCAGACACGCTCACAGGACCAACTTTCTCTCCGCCGGGCCCGTCGTCGCGCTCCAAGTGCGCAACTCGCGCTCGTGCAACTCTCTCGCGTTTTGCTCCGCGGATCCGAATTACTTGGCGTCGGGACTCGACAAGGTCAGGGGGGATTGCAGTTTGATGATATGGGACGTGAGCACGGCGTCTGCGATCCTCACTCTTGCGCCGCATGGACGTGCGCACCCGACGGCGGCAGCGGCGGCGGCGACTACGACAACGACGGCGGTGCTACCGCAATTGTCGCTGTCGTCGGTGATGCCACACCAACAGCCGCAACAGCGCCAACCAGCGCGCAGGCCGCAGCCGCAGATCCCGCAGGCAGACGTCGGACCCCGCGTGGACCCGCGCGTCTTGCAACAGCACGCTCCGACGGAGAACGTCTCTGCCGTGTCGTTCCTGCCTCACTCCACGCATCTCTTGCTCGCTGGCATATCATACCGCTGGCTGCGCCTCTTCGACCTCCGCAGTCCCGTGCCCTCCACGACGAACGTCGCGTCCAAGGTGCAGGGCATCGCCACGGACCCGTTCGACGCACACCGCATCGCCACGTTTGGAGACGCCGTCGTGACGGTCTGGGACGAGCGCAAGCTCCAGGTCCCCGTGCTGTCCTTTACGGAGAAGGACGCACTCGCGGACGGAGCGGTCGTTCGTCCCGGCTCGGGCTTGGTTCATGTCGAGTTTTCGAGCACCAGGAGAGGCATGTTGGCATCGCTGGAGCGGGACGCGTCCTATGTCCGCTTTTGGGATCTCATGGGCTCTCAGCCATATGCTACAGTCGATGAAGGAGCGGGCGCGCAGCCTTCATATGCCACGACTAAACCGAAGGACCTGAGCAAATTCGGCAGGAGGTCATGGGCCAACCTGCCCTGGCCCTCTAATAACTCAACAAGCTCTCAGCAAACGCCTTCGTCTTCAAAGGAACCGGATTATCAGGCGTCCTTACTGCTCTCGGATACGCGTCGAAGTATGGAACTCCCTCTTTTGGGTGTACTTGCATATGTATTTTAACCTACTTTTTTCTCTTTAAGCGAAAAAATTCAGTCGTCCACTCGCCTCCTTCGCCCTCGTTCCCAGCAAACGCAAGCATCCTCTCACGACGAACGTGATGGTGGTCAACAAGGAAGGCGATCTCGAGCTGTATGCCGTTCACGACACGCCCAAACAGGCCGTCTGGAGCTCCCGCGGCGACCTGTCCATCTCCGCCGGCCAGTCCTGCCGCATCGTCAAAGGCTACCAAGACGCCGTCTCCCCGTTCTCAGACTACGACTCTGCGCTCAACTACAACCCGCTCCAGATGGACCTCCTGCCGCGGCAGGGCGGCAAGTCCGGGGCGGTCATTCCTCCCCCTCCAACCGCGCTCTCTGCGACGGCGTCGCCGGCGCTGTTTGGACGAGGGGACGAGGACGGGTTCCCGGCGCTGGGGTCTGCCCCGATGTCGCGCTCGCAGTCCAAGTGGAAGCTTGATCCGAGGGGTGGGGTCAAGACGGCGGAGAGCGGTGTGGCGACGCCTGTGCGATCTCGGTCTCGTGCGAGGAGGCGCGGGGAGCAGGGCTTGCCGAGCGGGACGGCGAGTCGCGTTCATAGTGCTACCAGGGCGAGAAAGGCGGCTTGGGCTATCAGCCATGTCGTCGAGGGAGACGTGTCGATGATCATGCGCAGGAGGGCGTTGCAGGGATATGGTCTCAGCAAGGTTGTTATTCGCTCAGACGTTGTGTCTTTCGGAAAGCTAAGCTTGAAGAAATGTCTTTTTTTTTAGCCAGAGACTAATGTCGCTATAACTCAGGATGACCTCGACATCGCTCAGGGGCCGATGCAGATGTTGCCCGACTTGTGGGCCTGGGTATACCGTGCGTGCCCCCCCATCACCTCACAAGCAACTCAGACATGCATAACCTTAACTTTTGCTCTGACACAGACACTCGCGACTTTCTCTCGCAGCCGACTCCAATCCTGCACGGGTACGACTTTTCTTACCAAGGCTTGCTGGGGATCTGGGAAGGTTTCCAGCCCATCCCGTCCACGTCCGCTTCATCGCCGGCCTACCCGCACGACCCTTCGCCGACAGGGCCTTACTACCCCTTCCCCGCGTTCCCGGCGCACGACAGGCACCCGTCCCATCGCTCGCGCTCGTCGCCCATCGACGAGCTGCACGGCAACTTTCACGCGGCGTTGAACGCCCTCATCGCGCGTCGGAAGCCGGATCGGCCGTGGAAGTCGGGCATATCGACGGCCAAGGGTCTGCAGAGGCAGATCGCCCTCCAGCTCTGCGGCTGGCCGTATAGGGAGGAAGAGTGGGTGGCCACTCTCACGAGGTTCGTCCTGCTAGAAGAATTTTTTGAGTCGAGTCTTGCTGACTGGCGTGGATGATCCGGTTGTTTTTTTTTTTTTTTTGGTTGCAGCTGGGAGATGGAAGGGCATTATTCGAGGGCGGCGTGCTGGTTGGTCTTTACGAAACAGTATTCCAGAGCCATTGAGCTCTTGATGAGAAGCGGCGGTGAGTGGTTCGAACTTTTCGTGATGTCTGGATGTTCAAGCGCCTCGATGCCGATAGATGAAGCGCACACCATGATGTCTGGGACCATAGCGGCTCTTGTACCTCTCGGGTCGGGTTCAAAGAATCTCGAGTTGAGAGAGCACTGTGAACGGCTGATCTACAAGCTGCAGGACCCATACTTCCGAGCCCTTCTCACCTATCTGGCGCTCAACGACTGGACAGAAGTCCTTCTAGAGGACAGCCTGCCGTTCCGCGAACGCTTGGCCATCGCGTTGCAGTTCCTGGACGACAAAGCCGTCACGTCGTATTTGCATCGCTGTATGGAGAGCGCGGTGCACACTGGAGACATCGATGGGCTCATCATTCCCGGTTTGGCGAGCAAGACAGGCCTGGATATCCTGCAAGCGTACGTGGACAAGACTGGAGACGTGCAGACGGCGGCCATACTAGGGTCGTACGTCTGCCCTCCTGGACGACGCGGGAGGATACCGAGCCGGACGAGGAGGGGAAAGGTGCGGCGATGGGTGGAGAGCTATCGCGACCTTTTGGACGGCTTCAAGATGTTCCATCATCGCGTCTCGTTCGACATCGAGATTGGACAGGTCGCGCTGGGGCACGAAGTTGACTTTGCGGCGGCGGACGAAGAGGAGGATTGGGTTCCGAAACAGATACTTTTGCGTTGCAATTATTGCAACAAGACTGTGAGCGGCGGTCATTCGCCCTTTGAAATTGGCGGCTTGCAACAGAAGGGAAGGGTGCGTTCTATCGAATTTTTCGTGTTCTTGGCGAGGGGAATTAGATTTGACGTTCAAATTCGTTTTCAGCCGACTGCCTGTCCTCATTGCAATCGTGCCCTGCCACGGTGTTCTATATGTCTGATGACGCTGAGCATCGTGCAGGACGCCGCGCGAGATGCCGAACTGATGCACGCGCAGGCCAAAGGTCTGTTCTATGTGGAAGTTCTTGTTCAGGCTCGTTGACTGCGAAGGACCGCTTTTCAGACACGATGGACGACGCGATCGTGATGTGTCAGACCTGTCGGCATGGTGGCCACGCGCACATATCCTTGATTGGTTTTACAAAGAAGATGGGAGCGCGAGACATGATGTCTGCGCGGTCGCGACTGTAATTGTAGGTGCGCAGAAGAGACGTAGAGTCGAACGCTTTTTTTGTTGCTGTATCCTAGTAGTACATATGTTTTTCTATTGGTTGAAATAATGATGCCGGTTTAGTCGAGTTTGCATTTCGTTTGTCAATCAACATGACTGAAGTTTCTCACTCTGTCGCTACAAAATTTACTGATCAATCATTCTAGGCCAACGAGCAGCGAAGACCGCCGACGGCTTTCTCTCCGTCCGTTCGCTGACCGGGAGCCATGATACTGTCTGTCGCAGGCATGCACCCTCGTTCGCTTTCCGTCAAGGTCCTGGCTCTAGGCTCTGCACTCACTTTCATCATCTTTCTTTACCTATCCAACTCACCCAGATCCCTCACTTCAGTCATCCTTTCCGCCTTCACGCGGCCGAAAGGAAAATGCCCGCCGAGGGCCTTCTCGAACGGCAGCTGGTCGGGTCCCCACCCGCGCGCGAACGCCACGCGGATGACGAGCAAGACGCAGGCGCTCGGCTTCGCGGGCTTTGACGGGTGCGCCAGCTCGCGCGAGGTCGACTGGCATCTTGCGTCGGACAACGAGCAGCAGTGGGACCGCTTCCCGGACGCGCAGTCCTACGTGTGGAAGGTGGGCAGCCAGGACGGATGCGACGGCTTGGAGGAGCTGAGCGGAGAGAAGCTGCTGAAGCATCTCGTCGAGGACGGCGGCTGGCTGCTCGTCGGGGACTCGATAACCGAAGGCCATTTCTTTTCTCTGTCATGCATCCTATACCCTCATGTCATCGCGACGCCGACCTATACCCCCGGCGCGCAATTCGACCGCGCGTGGCCGCAGAACCTATATCTCAACCCCGAGTCCCCGCTTCTGCGCAGCGGGGAGCTTTCCTTGCCTCACGGATTCAACATCACCTCCACGCCGCTGGCGACCTTCCGGCGGATCGACCTGCTGCTTTCGCAGGCCGAGCTCGTCGAGCTGCACTCGCGATTGTACCCCGACGCGCCGTCCGACTTTTCGCTCTTCTCCAATGAGGCGACGTGGTCAATCAGCCCGCACGAGTACCTCGAGCTCTTCTTTGAGGGCGGGTACAGCACCATGGTCGTCAGCACCGCCGGACACTGGACCGTGACGCTCTTTGGCGGATACGACGAGCGGAACAGCACGTCGCTCCCCGCTGGCGCGAAACCTGGTATAGAGGGCGTGATCGACTTTTTCGGACATGCCATGCGCGAGTGGGCCGACATCATGCAGGGTGCGCGACCAGGCCGCTGTGCGTGAAAGGGGAAAGAAGAGGCGGCAGGTGCTTGTGAGATCGTATCTGACTGGCCACGAGGACTGCCATGATGAAAGGAGGCCGTGGACGGAGGTAAAACCGTTGGTGTGGAACTGGTACAACTGGGGACAGATCGGCACATATAACGACGTGTTCGAGGTGCGGTTCTTTGGTTTGTCGGCCGTCTTTTTATTACGGACTTACGTCGGACTCGCACAGGAAATTGTCAGTTCCAAGAAATACCCCAATATCCATTATCTTTCGGTAGAACGACCGGGCAGATTACGACCCGATGCAGTAAGTTTCACAAGTTCAAACCGTGGCCTTTGTACGAGGCTTATTTTTTTTTGTGGTCCAGCATGCAACAGGAGACTGTTTGCATATCATGGTTGGTGCTGGAGTTATGGAAAGCTGGTCCCATTATATCTGGCATTATGTTACCAAGGAACTTCGTCGAACATAAGGGAGCTAATAATCTACTGACTTATTTATTAATTAAACCTCTGGTCGTTCAATGACATGATCTCCAAATACCGTTCACAACATAAATCTGTCCAACGTATGTACACCCATACTATCTATCTAAAACGCACATATGCACGCCACTCCGCTGGTCGGGATAATAGATAGCCATTCCTGAGCGTCTGGTGCAACTTTATGAAGATACTCGGCTTCGTCGTTGTGTCTTCCAGAAATACAAGTCCGAGTCCTGTTGTAGGGCGCACCGGTCGATCGGCATCCTACGGTAGTAAAATGAGTGTCACAAAAGGGCCCTGCTTCCCCGACGTGCCCTAGATTGTATTGCAGCAGCCTGAATAATAAAAATGAGAGGATTTGCGGGTGCAAGCGTTTCGCTACGCACTTGCCTTTTCATACGACGAGCGCTCCACAATCTGGTCTGCAAACGCCCAAAAGTCCTGCTCGCCGCGCCTGATCCCCTTCCAGTACGTCGTCAAGTCCTTGGGATGATGAAAGCACGGCAGGACCACGAGGCGCGGATCTCCGATCCTCGTTTTCTCTAGCGCAGAGACGAAAGGCGGATCGTACGAGATCAGGACGAGCGCTTGCAGGCGGCGGCACTTGTCCAGCAGGTCCGGGAGCACGTGGATGATGTGGAGGTGGTCCGACGCGAAGAGGTCCCCGAAGCAGACGTGCGTCAGCGCGGGAAGCGTATGCAGCCAGAGCCAGTCGCTGGGATGGTCCCTGTGCACGGACTGCGGGTCCACGAGGTCGATGTGCGACAGGTGGGAGAACGAATCACGGACGAAGCGCTGCCCGGACATCGACGACACGTCCCACAGCGCGTCCATCTTGACCGACAGCCTCTCGACCTTGCCTGTCGGTATCAGCGGGAGGAGGCAGCCGATCCGGGGGGCGTTCGTCCAGCACGTCAGGCTCGTGACGCCGGTGCAGACAGAGAGAATCCGCTGAGCCTCGGAAAAGGGGATGATGCTCGTCAGATGGATGTTTTTCACGTTCTGCGCGAAGAACTCGGGTGGCCGGGTGTTGAGCGTGCGCAGGAAGAGATGGGTCGTCTCGAGAGGAAAGTCGAGGACGACCGTTTCGTAGATGATGGCTTCGATCCTGCATCCGCGAACGCCAGCCGTAAGACGGTTCCGGTCAAGAGCGAAAAATCGTAAGTGGGGAACGAAATATCGGATCGATTCGCAAAGAAAATTAATCAACGTCCCGATTTGCGGGGGAGGATAAACGTATCGATATCCAAGCAACCGAGCAAAGGAGAACTAACGTAAAAAAAAAAAGATTACGAGGAGTGCTCGACCAAAGCTCGCACCATTGTTGAACGTATGTCGAAACCAAGACCAGAGTAAACGCGCTCTCAGGATATCGTCTTGCAGTCAATTCGAAGATGTCTCGCTCGAGTTCAAACGGAAGGCAAGGAAATCGAGAAGCAGGTCGCTCCACGGCCATGGAATCGTTCTTGCCCTTCAAAAAAAAACGATTGGGGGAGGACGGTGACCACGCGTCTTGCATATAAATAACCACTCGTTGAAAGTCGCTGGGTTGTCACCGTTATGTTCGCGTATCACGATCGGCTTGCAGAGAGGACCGCCACATAGCGAAACACGTAAAAATGCAGGCACCTGCTGGGCGCCAATGATCGAGGTTTGTTGACCGTATTCAATCGACTAAGCCTTTTATGTGCCAAAATCTTGACGACAATGGTTCATTAGCTTTCGAAACGGCATTCTGGGCACGGCTGGATTAGCCACGGAGATCCAGGGTCCTGGAGCCCAGATCCTCTTGCAGCTCCTCTGGGGTGTTGACAAAGAACAATGTTTGTAAGAACAATGTATACGCGGCGCGATCCGATCCTATTCATTTTCACTTGCAGCGAACCTGAAACAAGAACAACGATCAATTCATTGCAGTCTTCAAAACAAATTGGAGGAAACCAAGAAAATGAACGGCCTTCTTACATACATAGTGACTCGTACTCTATCAATTCAAACATGTCCGCTGGCCGTAAGTAGTAGTACAACGTAGTGATTCGTAGATTTGTAGGTGGTCATAAAACAAGAGCAGGGTATATGCCTGTACGTTACAAGTGTGTCCAAGTCTGTGTCACGGCGAAGCAAAGTTACAACAGCAGTGAAAGCGAGGTAAGCGTCGAGAAAAGTGGACAGTCAGTCTCAGTCGGAAGACATACATATGATAAGTTTTATCTCGTGTAGGCTGGATGAGGCCTCGGAACATCGTCATTCGAATAGACGCTGGCCGACGAGTATGTTGGTTCCGGGCTCGAAGGAACATACCCCGCAGCTCGCACAGACGCAGGGAACAGCATCGCAGGATCTGCTCGCGAAGGAACCAAAATCTCGGGTGAAATCGCGCGAGGTTGGTCAGTCCGCAGCCGCTCGATCCTGGTGATCCTCGCAGGACCCGACAACAAGCTGGTGGCGCTCTGATGGTCACCGCGAGGTCGTTCGTCGGCCGAGAGCACGCGGCGGTGGGGAACCAGATTGCTGCTTAGCGATAGGTCCGACTGCTGATGCAGCGGATCAGCGTATGGCACCGCATCGCTGCTGACCGATCGCCGGTGCGCCGAGGGTCGAAGATGCGTCTCCACAGAAAGATGTGTTGCGTCTCCGGAGGCGCCCATGAAGCGCTGGCCTGTCCGTGGTGTATTGATGAGGAGGGCTGCGCGCTCAGGCCCTGGGGTGATGACGCGGACGTTTTCAGATGACGGCTGTCGCTGGAATGAGGAAGAAGCCGACGGTTGAGGGTGCGATCGACCCTGCGACCGCTCCGACTCGGATAAGTACAGGCTCTCCATTGACGAATATGCGTTGTGCCGTGAAGTAGCGGCCGAAGAAGAGTCGTGGACATCAGCGGACACATGGATTGTCGTCTGTGGATGCACAATGACAGGCGGCGCCGCGCCCGGAGGAATATGAGCAACATGACTGTGCGGAGAGGCTGCGCCAAGCTGGTTGCTAGCTCGCGCAGGACTGGTGGTGAGATTGACTGCCGAATTTGGGAAAGTCTCTTGGCTCCGCGACGCAGATGATGAGGATAAGGATGGCCGATGTTCGGAGATGGGCGGCATGGTGGGTTGCGCTCTCTGTCGGGATGTAGCCTGTTCGGCGCTAACAGGAGGCAAAGGAGCAGGCTGTCGGGGTGGAGGCGGCAGACGCGGACGTTTGGGTTTTGGTTTTGCTGGCTGAAATAAAATTTACTTAATGATCCATAATCGATTATACCGAACACTCACCTTAAACAGCGAGCCGTAGGAATAGTGAGACGAGTTCGTCGGGGAACGACGTGGAATTGGTTGCTCAGCCACGTCGAAGTCTCTCCGGTTTCAGTGGTGCTTGTGAAGTCTTGCCCCCTACGCCCGGCTATCACGAAAACCCTATCTTCGTCACGTTCCGCGGGAGATATGAGACTGTGGCTCTCTTCATCCGCACTCCCAGTTTTCCAATGCTCATCTCCACTGTCTTCAAACGAGTAATCATCCGGCCAACCACCATTCCGGGATTCGGAAAGTTTAAGTGAATCGGAATGCAATGTACTGTTGTCCCGATCATCCAACTTGAAGCCCTCAGGGCGTGGCCTTGACTTCACCTTTTGAGGGCGATTCCAGTGCAGAACGCGGTTGGAGAGCACACTTTTGAATCTCCTCCACGATGCTTTTCCCGGCGTGCGCCATTCAGGTTCGACCACCTGAAGTGTGTTCTGCGTGGATGAGGATCCACGCCTGTCATGCCCAGTCGATAGCGCGCTGTCCCGCCCGCTATTTTCAATTTCACCTGGATGTTCGATGCTCCATGTTCCGTCCCGATTCCGATAATGCAGGTTGTGCAACCGTTTGACTCGACATGGGAATAAAAAGTGCAATATTGCCCTGGCCACGTTTTCTTCTTCGGCGACTTGGAACGGTAGACGAAAAATATGAAACCCATAATTGCGATGGTTGATACGCCGACGATAGGAGCAATAAGCACTTGTATCAGCGTCCAGCTTTTTTGAGGCTTCATCCGAGCATCTGCTCCAACCATTAGCTTGCTTGTTGCAGACAGAAACGGAGACGGAGATAAATCCTCACCTAGAACCGCACGAGTTACGTTGAACGTATTGTCTGCATCGATTGGATCCAGCCAGGCCCATCGAGGAATATCCACGGCATCATTTTTAGCTGGCGAACCCACACCAGGCGATAGTCTGACCGAGCCATTCGAACAACGTGCATCCCAATCACTGTATTTGAGGAGTGAATTATTGTGATGCAAATAAAGACACGCTTGCCAAACGTTGAAGAAGACATTTGTGCTGCGAATTTATTGGAGACGACATGAGCATGGGATGTCTCCCGTACTGCTCTCAAGGACAGAACACACCAAGTGCAGTTGTTGGGAGACGGGTCGTCCACCCCATCGTCCCTGACCCAGAAACCGCCGCAAAGACTCCTCCGGATTAAAGGAAAAGAAGATCGCAACCCCATGGGTTCGTTCCGTTTGGCTTGTGGATTGGCACACGAGCCGGCGAGCTTACTAGCCATATCGCATGGCGTCTCTCCCTGGTCATTGTTTAACTAGAACGAAGTCGACGATTAAAGTCCAGATTCTACAGGCGAGTTGCGGATGTGAACGCACATAATGCAGTTCTGAGTACAAGTCCTGACAGAAAAGAAGTAATTAGCGCGCATTCGGATTGGCCCGGTGATGATAAAATCTCAGATAATTCGTACCTCCCCTCGGCGCCACAAAATGGCCTCCGTGTATCCCGATGACAACAATAAGAGCAGGGACAAGGGAAGTGGCTTGAGCAAGAGCATCACATTAAGTCACGGAGAGAGGAAAGAACGGGATTTAGGTTCTGTTTACTTGAACGTAACTGGGCTGCTGAGCATCAGTTTTCTCAGCGCCTAACAACCTGTCTACATCTTGTCACGTTGTGCTCGGCTATACCAACAAGTCGCTTCGTCAGGCCCGTCGAATGCACAGCCAAGCGGATCGTTAGAAAAAAAAAGTTGTTCAGGGGGCCAACAATCATCTTGGTGATCATTCATTGTCGTACGCAAGCCTGGCAAGTGTTGAACATCTGTTGGCATTCCGCATCTCATTGGCTGGAGTACATCCTGCTGGATCACTGTCGTTATACGTTCTATAACTACAAGAATATCTACAGAATATCGAAATCTGATGGACCCCTTCCTGGTACCGGCGACGGTGAGGCATCGAATGCGATCGGAGTTCCACATCGGATCGGACATGACCTTTTAGTTCAGAGGAAGCTCCGAGTCGGAGCAAAGCTTCAAGCTTCACTGATTATTCATGTACCGCGTCTTTCGTGGATAACTACCGAAACTTCAGAAGCACTAAACGGCGTCTGAATTCCAAAATTAGACTCGCACAGCTACTAAGAGTGCCCTTCAATTCTTACTTAACCATCTCCCCGATGAACGCAGAACGATGTGGCATAAATTCTCTCTGATACCAAGCAGTACACGGGTCATGAATCAAGCGAAGGAACCTGACAGGATGAAGAGATGCAATTTGGGTAGCTCGATGCAGCCTTCTGCCACATTGTGGAGTGAGAGGGAAACCCAAGCGCGTGGCTAGTCGATCACGACCTCCTCTATTACTTTCTCGCTGGATTCATGTTTTTCTGCATGATCAGGTCCGCGTGCAGTTTCAATAGCCCTTTCCGAGATTCTAGCCACCGAATCGGGGCCGTCAAACAGACTGAAAGTTCGAAGTCAGCTTAGAGCATCCCGACGATTGGTGAATACATACGCCGCAGTTTCTTCCAGTGTGCGCTAGAAGGAAGATAAAAACATGAGAAGGTAGATAACACTTGAAGAACTAAACCATACTTGCATTTTTCGTCTCCACGATGAAGAACCACACGAAGACCGTTTCGAACGTCAACCAGAAGACATAGACGAGCTATTCTTCGTTCGATAAACTAAACCTACCCGATTGAGATGAATTCTCACATAGTACTTCCATCCCAGCCTAAGTACCAAGGGAGCAAGTCCATGAGACACAGAAGGCGGCGGCGGAAGCAGGGATAACAGACCTTTCCAGAGCGATTGGGTTGACATACCTGGTAAGAATTCGTCAGCTACAGTTCAGAATGGAAGGAACGGGTTCTCTCACTGGTTGAAGATAAGTGATAAGATATCGAGAAGTTGAAAAAGACAAAGCCTTTGGCTCGCAGAGCAAAGGGCAAAATTTCAACGGTGTATCTGTTCGACAGCCGATGAAAAACAGCGGTAGACAAAGCTAGGACGCCCAACTCACGACACAATCAAAGGCGTAAATGCGATCTGAAATCCGAATAAGAAAAGCGACCCATTTGAATTAGTTTTTATACGAACATCGTCTAGGATTCCACACGCGAAAGGTTGGGATGATTCGATGATGGTTTGCAACAGACTCACAGAAGGCATAGTATAAAACTGATAAACGAATTAAAGATAGAACCTTTCTAGCGACAAATCACTCACAAATCATTGCAATGACTGCATGACCAACGGCCGGGACGTGGTGTTGAGCATAGAGCGAGAAACAGATGGTCTGTGCCATCCAAAACACCACCATACCTAAGAATACAGACCATGTTCGATGCGTGGCTCTGCGTAATAGAACAGAGATGCCAACCGATAGTAGATGTGAGAAATAGTCGCCGGCGTCCGACTTTGTCGCATAGCAACCCCGCAACAATAGCGACAAAAAAATTGAAAATATTCAAAATGCCGTTCTAGGAGGTATTTGTTAGATAGACCTTTGTTTGTCACATATTAGAACGTACAATCAACAACTGGATTGTCGGGTCGAGAACTGCGACGAAAAGACAATATCAGATGCATTACGCTATCAACAGCTAGCACAGCTCACTCCCGATGGCGTTGAAAACCTTGTTTAAGTCTATGCCGAGAAGGGATGTTAAGATCAGAACATGCAAGCCATCTTCAACTCACAGTATGACCTAATATCAAAGCGCGATCGGATGTGATTCGATGCAGAGCAGCTGATTGGTGGGATGACATACACCAGACCATTCCCGGACCACTGGGAGAAGAACGCTAAGGCTAGGATAATCCGCACGCGTTTTCGGTTCCCACTTGTCCTGAGAAGACTCAACCAACCGATGCTTGAGGCAACCTCTCTGTCGAAAGAAATAGCTGTTTTGATTTCTTCGAATTCGTAAACGACTAAAGGGTCTTCTCTTGATACCATCACATTATCAATACCCTCCAAGCACTAGTTCAGTCGTGACTCACTCATTCCCGTTCGCATGGTAATACGCCAATGTCCTGAGAGCTTGGGCATCTCTGATTAGGTTGGATAGATTAGTGGATGTAGTGGCGAGAACAGGCATCAGGGGTCGCACCTTCCTTTGCTTACGAGCCAACGGGGCGATTCCGGGATGAACCAGACAAGAAATATTTGCAGAGCAGAAGGCAAGCCTTGCAAAGCCGACGGTACCCTCCAAGACCAGCTTGATGGGATATTGAAAGTGCCAAACGTCTACAGACTCATCCGCTTTTATGTGCCATGATATCGATAAGGCCGCGTACCGTCCATGCCGCTCTATTCCATTCAGTTAGCATTTATCATGAACTCAGGAATAACCTCGTCGACTTGCATGATGCTCCCTAAATACCACATAGTGTTGTACATAGACGTTGCTTGCGCACGTTGTGAAGGATAGGCTATCTCTGTTACCAGAAGTGGCGCCGCCGAGGCTGCGAACGTTAAACCGAAGCCGATCAGGAACCTTGACAGATTTATTCTTAGCCTCTACGAGGGGGAGAAGAGCGGAGAGAAACCAACCTGGCGCCGATGAACATCTCAACGGAATGCGAGGCTGTCTGAAGTACGGTGGCTGCCACCATAAGGCTGGCGCCAAAAATAATTGTAGGTCTCCTCCCAATGCCGTCTGTAAGGTAAGGAGAGAAGGGATACGCGGCCAAGCAGCCAATATTCTGCGAGAAGTCAACGGTCATATTAATGTGGTGGTTAAGACGGGGAACAACCTGGATGGCATTGAGCAAGCCAAGCTGTCAACGTGGTCAGGCTATGCTAATGAATCATGGAGCAAAGAGACCACCTTTCCACCAGAAGGATTGTTGAATGCATCCTTCCATTGTGGCAATGACTGCAGGCCATCTGCGGGTATGTCTGAAACGAGGACGGTCTTAGCTGGATGGACATACTCATCATGCTCCCTACAGGGACGTCAAGTTAACATTCGGCGCCACAACTGACCTGACCTCACCATCATAACCGTTCGTCGACGAGGTTATTAGTCTAGTAGCGTTCAATCATTGGTAAAATAGAGTAAAAATTCGGCTGACAGAAGCGCAATCCAGAAATTTAATAGAATCAAGCCTAGAATGCTGTTCAGATGAGACAGTAGGCTTATTATCGAGGGACACGTACGTCTATTACTCCACCAAGGCCTCGTATAATCGATGAGATGTGCATAACCAGCGTAGCTCGCTGCGATGGCAGGCCCTGCACCCATGATGTCGCGAAATCAGGGATGAAATAAGTATCTGATGTTGAGGTTAACCAGCTTCGGATGTCTCTAATAGTCGTCGACGTGCTCATTCATCATAGCGGACCTCATGTCATTTCTCCGAGCAAAACCCTTAAAAGAAGAGTGTCGCGAGGGAAAGGAGAACCAAGGTTTAGGTCGGCGAACCGAAGCCACGAGCAGACTTTCGGAAGTTACAGTAAAAGACCACCAGAAAGCCATTAGCTTTTGTCGCATGGGTCGGACGATGTCGCGATCGAGAAGGATAGTCAGGAGAGGAATATATGATATATTTGTCACCGTTCAGCGAAATCCATACGAGGAGTGACCCATCTTGTCGAATGATACATGCTGATAATCTTTTGCAGAGGAAGTCTCCCCACTCCTCAGATCCGACATTTCGCCAAGTTCTCGATCTATATTTTGGCAGCTATATGTGTGGCGCTGCCGTTACCATACCCGTGAAACATATCGCAACAAGTGCTTTGTCCTTTTGTTGGAGGAGCGCCCTGCGTTTGCTGATGTTTCGAGAATAACGTTAAAAATAGGACCAGCTGCCAGTTCCAGCAAGATGACAAGGATAGTTGTACCTGAGATATACCTTGTTAGTCTTGAGCAGAGACGCGCGAAAGGAAAGATCCTTGTGCCGCCAGCGAAGAAGACGTCCTGGAAAGCTCCACCACGAACTTGCAGTCGAACCACACGTGACTGACTCAGAAGTCACCGCTTTGGCATGGTCGCTATCAGTACAGAATAAATAATTGGATATACAACCAGGACAACGGAGATACGACAAGGATGATAATGATGCTGATACAGGAAAGGGAAAACAAATACATATGATACTTGACAGAGGAATAGAAAGAAGACTAAACAAAGAATAAAGAGTCCGTTACACACTTGCATGACAAAACACGCATGCATCTAGAATCATGATGAGAGACAAAGAAAATGCCTGGACGAGAATAAGAAAAACAATGTTTGAGAGGAAGAGAACGCATCGGGTAAACGGAGGAAAAGACTATAAATTTCGTAATGCGTCGAGCACGTTCACCAACGTCCGTTCATCGAATCCGCCGAATTGCTTCAAGGCTCGCAGAACAGCATCGGGATCAACATGTGAGGCGGCCGGCTCAGGGACATCGAATGGAGGTCGGGGAGGCGGGGGAGGTAAAGGCGGGAGACCAGCGGCGGCAATAGATCTTCGCAATCCATACATCCTTTCCAGCGTGGAGGCGGCGTTTTGAATTCTGACAGACAAGGAGTCCAGAAGCATCATGAGTTCGGCATCTGTGGATTGGTCGTTCATAGGGGGCAGCAACTTGCTTGGATCTCCGTATAGTTCAGGTGCGGAGGAGGATGGCATGTCCAGCAATGACGATGGCGAGTCGGAAGGTTCGTTAAGGTCGTTCTCGATGCTCAGCGTTTGAATGCTTCCCTTGCGTTCGGGCAGCGTTTTGAATATCCTCCACGTAGTCAAGGTTTCAAGTCGGAGACAAAGCACGCCCAAGTCCTGCATCTGCGCAACGTTGAAGGGCACTCGAGAGCCGTAAGCCGGTGGTGCCGTCGCACTCTTTTCGAGCTCTTGCCTGTATAGCAAGTGTGTAGGGTAGAGCAACGAAAGATATTCAGGTACTTCCAAACCCTTCAGCTTGACTTCTCCGACTGGAACTATGGAGACGCCCATCTCACGGATGGCATCGACGGCTTGAGGTGGTTGGGACTTGGAATACTCCGTTTCCGGCTCAATCTCGAACACGGTCGCGTTGATCTCCCTAATGATGTCAGCGCTACACATGATTTGCCCCCCAGCAGCGTTGCCACATATCCTGGCTGATCTATTGACCATGGAACCGAAATAATCCATGCGACCGGTGATAGGATCCAGCTCAGGAGAAGGGGAACCACAATGGATACCCATCCGGACACTCAACCCGCGAGCGATCAGCAGCCCGTCAGGGTCATATATGGGCTTGCCATCTTCACACTCCAAGATTTCGAGAGGCCATGATTCGTGCAAAAGTTGATGCTGGACAGACAGACACCACCACACCGCCGCCAAAGCGGTGGGGAACGAGCACATGAACGAGTCGCCTTCCGTTTTGACCTCATATCCCCCACAGAACCGCAGCTGTCTTCTAAGGAGAGTATTATGCAAGCGATGAGCAGTGGCCATGCCAGGATTCACTTCCCAAAGGTGCGTCGAGTTTCTGATGTCGCTAAAGACCAGAGCGATGTGCCCGACCGGTGGCGGAACTTCGTCGTCTAATCGAGCCACCATCCTGTCCAGAATCAAATTGTTTTTCTTCTTCGGCACTCCGATTTCCGGGCTTTCGGCGACACCGATGACCATGATCATCGTGCTGCCATCCGCACCGTAGCTGATAGCGAAATCTCTCAGCTTCTGAGCGGCAATCATGGGATCGCCTCTCTCCGTCCTGGCGATGTCCACGGCTGTTTGATGTGACACATAATCCCACAGACCCCGATTTGCGATGATAACGAACTCATCTTGTTGGGAGAGCTGATACGTGAACACGTCCGGTCGGGCGTTAATCACGGGCAACAGGTGGTAGAAGCCGAACGCCCGTGACATGTCCACCTCGTCGTTCACCAGTCCGGGAGGGGACACCCAGCCTTCCGCCGCCCTGATCCGGGCCGTCTCCGATCGATCGTACGGATCGTGCTTTCTCGACACGGGTTGGGCGATGCCTTGCCTAGAGACGACAGCCAACGCATTGCCGACGTTGGCGACGTACATAGTCTTTCCGACGAAGTAGACCACAATTCCAGAAGCGCCGCTGCGCAGGGTGGCAGGATCGGCGATGACATTGCCGCTCGGGGAAGGCGACATCGAACCAGGAAATGGACTCGAACCTGTCGAATGCGTTCCAGATAGGCTGGCTACATGGCTGGCTTGGGACATCTTCCTCGAGGACGTGAAAAGCGAATCATGAAGGTCTTGATTGAGCTTCAAAAACGTCCTCCTCAGCGCATCCGGCACACCCTCTCTCTGATCCCTCTTGAGCGCATTAAGCTGCAGGAGGAACACGTGTATGAACCTGTCTCTCAAGAACCTGGCGATCCTGTTCGGGCTCGCGCCAGGCGGCAACGACTTTGGCGGCATCGTTCGACCAAACATGGCAAAGATCGCTCCGTCTTTTCTGTCCCGAAACTCGTGCACGAGGTCGATCATGTTGAGGTACTCGGATTTGCCCAACGAGTCCGCGATGCCGTACATCATGCCGTTCACCATAGAAAGCGAGGTCCGCACTCTCCTGTCGTCGCTCTCGTCTGGTATGTCCACCGTCGCGTTCTGCCCCGTCGTCGTGATCGTCACGTCCATCAGACCCAAGACTCTGAGCTGCGACAGATCGGTGAAACCAGAAAGGGATTGCCGAATTGGCGTCGCGGTGCTGTGTCGATGGTTCCCTAACCGTTTCGTGGGATCGGCCTTTATCTGAAGTCTGTTATTGCCTGAAAGGTTGAGGTACTTGAGGTTCTTGTTGAAATTCCTGAAAGCGCGTCAGATCAGGACCGAGCGAAAAACGCCAAGCGACACAAACCAGTTCCAGTCAAACTCCCAGTTATTAATATTGTACTTCAACAAGTTGCTCCCCACGTCCAGCACGCTCAGGTTCTTCAGCTTCGCCAGCTCCTGCGGAAGAGTGACGAACCGATTGCCATTGAGATAAACGATCCCGAGCCTCGTGAGCCTGTACAGGTCCTCCGTCGGAACGCTCGCGAGTTTGTTCCCGGAAAGATAAAGCTCCTCCAGGTGCGTCAAGTTCTTGAAGAACCGCAGCGGCATGTCTTGAAGCTCGTTGAAAGAGAGATTGAGCACCCTGAGCTCCTTGAACAGCGTCAACGCGTGCAGCGCGTCGTCCGCCAGTCTGTTCTCGCCGAGATATAGCCTCTCGAGCGAGTGTGCGAGGGGAGGAAGGAATCTCTGGGCTGCCGGGGACGACCCTAGTGAAGCCGTCGACGTCTTCCTCTCCAGCTCCATGATGGGGCTGATCGCGCTCATCCCACCACCGGCCCCACCCGCGCCGCTCCCGCCACCGACAAGCACGGCCTCGTCGTCCGGAATGCCCCCACCAGCGATGCCAATACCATCCAGCGACTCCCCGTTCGGACCCATCCCGCGCGCAGGGCGCCATTCGGGCCAATCACAACCGGCGGCGGGTCGTGCCACCCGCCAAAAAATTGGACGTGACGTTGATCTTCCACAACGACGCGCAGTACCAGATCCCGACGGGCAGCTCGCGCAAGCAATTGTTGTGCGCGTCGAGGACCATCAGGTTGCGCAGCTTGCCGATGCTCTTGGGCAGCGCATCGAGCTTGTTGTCCGAGCACGACAGCGTCTCGAGCCACGTGAGGTCGCCCAGCGTCTCCGGCAGCGCGCGGAACGAGTTGTGGTCGAGCCTGAGCGTGCGGAGGGACGAGAGCTGGCTCAGCGCGAGGTCGTCCAGCGACGAGAGCTTCGCGTGCGAAATGTCGAGCGACGTGAGCGCGTACGGCATGTTCGTGCGGCCCAGCGGGCCAGGCACGAGCGACAGCTTCGTGATCTCGTTGTGCGACGCGTCGAGCGTGGAAAGACACGGCCCGAGCGCCATCTCGAGCTTCTGCACCGCGTTATGGTCCGAGCTGATCGTCTGGATCTGCGGCAGGTTCAGCACCACGCCAAGATCCGAGATCGCGTTCCTCCTGCAGTCCAGCACACGCAGGCTCGTCAGCTCGACGCATCGGTCCGGCAGCTTCGTGCACTGGTTCCCCACGATGATCAGCCGCTCGAGATTCCCGAGCTCGCCGATCTCGTCCGGCAGCTCCGAGATCATGTTGAACGAGACATCGAGGTCGCGCAGATTTTCGAGCTGGCATATCACCGTCGGCAGCGTCCGAAACTTGTTGTTGGAGATGTTGAGCGTCGCGAGGTTGCGCAGGCGGGGGAAATACCACGGCAGCGTCTCTATCCGGTTGTTCTGCACAAAGAGCGCCGTGAGGCCGGTTATCTTGTCCAGCACCGCATCATCTAGCGAGCTGATCCGGTTGGACGACAGATCGAGCCGGTGCAGCGTCGCG
Organism: Macrocybe gigantea; assembly: GCA_011319805.1. Taxonomy (NCBI): domain Eukaryota; kingdom Fungi; phylum Basidiomycota; class Agaricomycetes; order Agaricales; family Callistosporiaceae; genus Macrocybe; species Macrocybe gigantea. Next base: position 75,989 of record SJRY01000004.1, on the reverse strand, counting down.
GACTGATGCACGCTCTGGGGGACTCTTTTCATCGACATGTGCGAGAGTCGGAGCTCGCGCAGCGTCGTACACGACTGGATGAAATCGAGCGGGATTTCCAGCATGGGGTTGCGGGAGAGTCTGAGTGAGATGATGGAGTCGGCGTGCTGGTGCAGTATCACGGGTATCGTACGCAGTCCTCGAGCTGTAAGGTCCACATAATCAAAGCTCTCAAAATTGAGCTCTTCTTCCTGAAAACCATTTTGACCGTCAGCAAGAGAAAACCAAAGACAAGAACGAACCCACCGCCGGACCGAGCAGCTCGCTTTTGTACACAAATCGAAGCAGAAAAGAGAGCCCCTCTCCTCCTAGGAGCTCGAGCCCATCGGCGGGATCGTATCCAGCCTGTTCAAGCCTCCTACGCACAATATCAGCCGGTCGCTCGTTCTGACCCAATATCCGCTCTACGCAACAAAAATCACCAATCAGCCCAAAACATCGAAAGAAAAAAAAAAAAGAAACAGAACCCTCACCTCTCCCTCTCTCCTTGAGATACAGCCGATGCGTCTCCACATCGGCGCCAAGGAGGAGTTTCTCATTCAGCGCAGGCGTCAGACTCGCGACATTGACGTGAGGCGTGATCGAAGCGATGTGGAACGTGTTGTTCGGCCTGTATATCCTGATCGTGTACGGCTTCTCATGCCCAAGATTATGCCTGCTCCGCGCCTTTTTGCCCGTCCGCTGCTTCTGCAGCAACGACGCCGCCGCTGCAGCTGCCGTCGGGGGTAGCGGAAGGGGCCGGTCATCATGCGACGACGCCGTACGCAGATGAGCGCTTTTGATCGATGACGAGTTCGGCGTCGTCGAGCCGTCATTCGACGACGCGCTGTTGGCATGTCGGAGCGGGCCCAAGGACGGACCGCGCGAGAGCGGCGAGATGGACAAGCCCGACGCCGCTACGCCGTTGGGGAGCGTCGTCGCGCTGCTCGCCGCATGCCCTTGCGGATAATCGCGCGCGCCGACGAGGCTGCTGCTCCTCGGAGGCGGGACGCCCCCGCCCGCGCGGCACCACGCTCCCTGTCCCTGTTGTCTCTATCGCGCTCCCGATCGCGTCCCTCCGCAAGGCCGCCAAGCACGCTCTCGTCCGAGCTGCTCGACTCGCCCGCGTCCGGACCATCCGCACCGTCCTTCTCGACGACCCACCAGCTCTGCGGCGCCGTCCACGCAAAACTGGTACCAGGGTGCTGCACGATCTGGCCTGAGGGACCGAACGTCACCGGCGGAACGCTGCCGCTTTTCATGATGCCCTGCCCGACGGGACGCCTGCCGACGACGACGCCGCGGCGTTTCGCGGACAGCGGCGTGTGCTGTGGTTGCTGTGGTTGCTGTGGTTGTTGCTGTTGCTGTTGCGGCTGCGGCTGAAACGGGTCGCGAAAGTCGCTCGGCGAAAGCGGGTAGTTGTTCGGGCCGTAGAACCCCCGGACGAAGGTTCGCTGGAGAGCGGCGAGTCGTACGGGTGGTAGTGCGGGTAGTTGTAGTGCTCGCGCGACTTTGTGTAGTGGCTGCTCTGCGGCGTGTGCGTCGAAAGGTCGATGATGCCGTCCATGCTGTCCAAGTTCGTGTCCAGCTCGAACCGGTGGTCCTGCTCGTCGTCGCCGGCGGGAAGCGTCAAGAGCGACTCTGCAGCGGAAGTTTTTTTCTTCTTGTCCTTTTTTTCCCTTTTCAGCAGCGATCTGGGCTTGCTCCCGCCAGAGCTGGAAGCGAGCGTGGTCGTGCTGGCGAGCGGGAGCGCTGCGCTCTTGCTCGCGGAGGAGAGGTACACCGAGTCGGGCAGTGGAGGAGCTGGCGGGCGTAAGGAGGGATGCTCGTGCTCAGCTGCGGCGTCGTGCTTGTCCTGCTTGAGGCCTGTCCTGCTAGGGCGGCGCTTGAGGACAGAGAAGACGGAAGACTTGGGCTTGCGGAGCTCGGACGAGCTGGAAGGAGACGAGCTCTGCGCATTGACGATCCTGGAAGAGGACGAGTTGAGACTGTTGTCTTCCGACCTGCGCGCCTCGTCCGGGATGCTGAGCGTGCTGTGCGAGTCGGACTTGCGAGGCTGCCGGCTGAGAATGTTCGTCACGCTTCCCTGGCGCATGCTAGTAAACGTCGAGAGAGAGGCTTTGCGCACGAACCCGAACGAGCGCGAGGACATCGAGCCCGACTTTGGGGGCGGCGTGGGCTGGTTTTGCGTGTTGACCAACGGGCAAAGTGGGCAAAGCGCTTCTCGTCAGCGTCGACGCCGTTAGAGAAAAAGAGGGAGGACGCTCACCGGTTCATCTAGCCAAGGAGCGATGACGGAATTGCCGTTGGTCTGTACCACGATCTCCGGATTGAGCGCCGCACCAGTGTGATCGACGACTTCGTTGAGCCTGATCCCGATCCCAGCATCCGCCATGAGTGCACGTACTTCCAAAACAGAACCCGACTACGGTCGCCAAAAAAGAACGAGGCAAAAAGGGAAAAAAAAAAAAAAGGACAGACGCTTTGCAAACAGGGGAGATGTTGGCCGCAGGGACTCGCAAGGGTTAAAAAAAAAGGACGAGCGACAAAACAAGGCAAAAGCGTCCTTTTCTTCTCTTTTCGCGTTCAGTAAAAAAAACCAACCTCTTTGATGCGTTCTACGGCCGAGGGTAATGACAAGGGGTTGCGCGGGGTGACGACGGAGGAGGAGGAAGAAAGGAAGAACGGGATGACTGGAACGGACAAGGACGAAAGAAACGACGACGACGGGCTGGGGCCACACGGTTGTACCGGCGTCCAGTTCAGTCGCCGGTGCATATGCCCATAATCTGGCTCCCACTGGTCTATGCCTCCAAAAGCTTAATTGTTCCCTCCAACGGCACCCCGTTCGCGGATCACCTCGCTGCGAATATTGTCCAAAGCTGCTGCATCCTTCGACGGCAACAGGCTGAGCACAGTCTGTAACCAGCATATAATAATGGCGATGCTCAGCGGATCTCGATCACAACAAGGAACGCTGTGTCTCAAAATACGCCAAATCGGTGCACCTCAACGCTCACCACCACCACAAAGCCGTCTTGATTAATTTTAATCTACAAGTCCTCCTGTCGACCTGGAACAACAAAATTCCAAAACCGTCACACGGTTCAACGTCAACAGTGCACTGCATATGGTCTAATTAACAACTCTCCTTCATAAGTATCAGCCATGGCCTCATGCCGCTCAACGCTTACCTAAACAAGCTTGTACGAGAAGAGGCCAAAAAAAAACAGCACCAGCGAGATTCGGACTAAACCGCATTTATTCAAATGACGAACGTATCCCAGCCGGGCTTCTAGCGGTGGCGAGCTATTGCGCACGTCGACGCGACGCAGGCACTTGATGGGTACGCCGGAAGAACAGATGCTCCAGATTCCAAGATCATCACACCGCTGCGAACCCAAACCCGACTGGAGACACGAAAGAAAAAAAAAAAAGAGAGTCAGTGTCTCGAACAATGAAGGTGCCTCCATCGGCGGAAAACAAAGGCAGCCGACCATCGCCCAGGGGGTCCATGACAAGGAAATATTAATCCGAGTCATTAACATCATCCATCACGAGATCGGGACCTCTCCGTCACTTTCATCTACCCGGAATCTCGGCATCGTCACGACTATGCCAAAAGAATAAGAAAAAGAAAAAGGAAACAAACACAACAAACAGATGAGGTATGCGATTCGACAAACTCAGATCATACATGCATCAGGATTCTGAAAACTTGTATGCAGTCCATTCAAGAACGAACACGTCCTCCCCCATCTGATCCGATACATTCGCTGCCGAGCGCCCAGAGCCGCAGAACGTTCAAACTTTACCTCAACAGGCACGCCAGTCGGAAAAATTTCTCTCCACTGCAAGTCGACCGTGACGTAGACGCTACAATTTTCATTTAAAACAACTACATTCTAATCCACAGGCCAAATGAAGTGGCGCTCGCATGCACACACACGCCGAACGCCTTCATTCTCCACCGAAACATATACTGCACATGTACTTGCCTGAGAATCTCTCCGTTTAATATACCCATACATATACCCCAACAAGCGCGCGAAACGTGAGCAATGGCGCGAACATCATAAAGTCGGACGCGGCGGGTTCCGCGGGCACGACAGCACGACAGCCTTGTCTCGCCACAAGGCAGACATCGCTGTCAGTCGAGTTTCGCACGGGAACGATGTGGGTGCGATAAGATCATGTACGCCAAGCAGGGACCAGTCACAAACGAAATGAAGCGCACCGCTTGTAGCCATGATCATTCTAGTCTCGCATCTCAAATCAAATCACGCAGCCGGAGAGAGAGCAAGCTCGGAGATGATCAACCGACAGAAGGAAGGAAGAAAATAGTTCAGCGCCCGAGAAGGTTGTAGCAAGGAGTCGAGTCGGCCCGGCGCGTCCTCGTGATGGTGATTGCTGGAGACGTGTACCGCAGTACGGCATGCTCCAGCTTGACGGACAGCCGGAGGCAGTTGGGGGTGGGGACGCAGAATTCAGCGACCCGAGAAGACTCTTCGCTGCCGGCGAAGTGGAGAGTGCGAACACACGGGACGCCGAGACCCTGCCGTTCCCGTCGATCAATTGACCACCTTTCAGTGTTCGCAAACCGCCTGCGCTAGACGTCCATAATCATACATCATATACATGTCCTCTCAAAATCAACGCGGAAGCAAATGAAAAAGGCACTCCTCCAACTGCAATACAAAGCACAGTTTGGCCCCTTCTCAGCGCATTAACATCTGTCAGAGCGCTTCGTTTGTCTGACGAAGACTGGCAGACACGGCATGCTCTCCATTCTCGGAAAAACCGTTCAGCACATCCAGCCCAGCCGTGTCTGATCTGTCAAGCAATTCAGGGCAAGCAATGCCGCAACCTTGAAGCACGAAGCATCCAAAAAAGCAACACACGAGACATACGCTGCAGGCGTCTCTGTTCCAACGGCGGCCGCGTCGGAATCAACCCTCAAGCCTGCATCGCGTGATAATCAGCTCTGCCACCCATCTGCACCTTCCCTGAAAGTTATGTTGCGTTCCTCAAGGGCAGATGAAAGATGAAAAAAAAAAAAATACCGCAAGAAAATTCCGAGGAAAAGGCGTGAATTCGGAGGCATTCATGTCATGGAATGAAAAAAGAAAAAGCCTGTCGTAATGACGATGAAAACAGTCCAGAAGAATCTTGAATCCGCACAGGGCTTGATAATCCAATTTCCGGACACGTCGGGAGATGGAACAGCCATGAAGCGCAACGATGGGAAGAACGCTCTGTATCAGAATCCGTTGTGGGCGTCGTTTGACTTGACAAGCGTCTGCCAGGAAGTTCTTTTTGCAGATCCACACAGAGGGCACATCCTCGTCATCCAGAATGACTAATCAGGCGATGCTCTACATACCACGATCACGTGAGACAGCCCTCATTCGTTGCACGTGCATTCTTGGTCGCGACGAACCTTGAGCTTGACCGCGCTCACTGTTGACCCATGCTGAGTTCTCGCCCAGTGAATCTGGGTATGGATGCCCATGTCTATCCTGCAAAGACGCCGGGGAAGATGAAGGGCCGAACGGAGAATATGATCCATCCCATGACGGTGCATGGCAAGGCCAAAGAGACCGTCTTGCGCACGCCTTTTCATCCGGCTGGCAAAGGTGAGTCTTGATCAAATCCAAGACTGACAAGTGCTGAGAAGACTACTCTGTATCAAGACCTCAATAAGCCCCAAAACGGCGCGACGAATCCAGACCAGTTAAAATCAAACATCACACTGACGACCGTCCGCTCGTCCAGGCCGCTGGGCGACAAGACGCCGTTTCCGAACCGCGCACGACAACAGCAGGCGACGCAGTTCCAGACTCCCATACCGCAGCTCGCCAAGCTGCAGTCGCATGATGGCACGCCGACGTTCGAGAAGCCGGCACTGGGGACCACGCCTGACGCGCTTTTGAGGCCGAGCTCGACGAGGAGGCATCTTCGGGTGCCGAGAAGCGCGAGCAGGAGCTTTGAGACGCCGGTGAATAAAGGAAACCATTGGGATGTGAGCGATGGCAGCATCGAGGTGCAGGAATCTCAGGCGCTGGAGGAGACAGTTGAGGAAGTGGAAGATTTCGACGAGATTGAGTACATGCCGCCGAATACCTTGGGTGAGTGGGAATTGTTATGCATTGATCAATGTGGCCGAACAGCTGAACTATGCCATGAACAGATTTGCCTTATCAGCCGCCTTTCGAATTTGAGTTGCCCGATTATAAAGAAGTCGGGAAGAAGCTTTTGGAAATCGTCCATTCTTATCCTTACGACGATACGCCCTTCCCTGAAATCCACATAGACGAAACTGATATTCAATTCGTGGATTGGGACATGTTTTCCTTGCCAGAGCTCGGTGCGTCTAACGAACCTCCACCCAAATCAAAGCGACTAACCGATCTGCCAGAGGACGAATACGATCCATTTTACGAGCCAAAGCCTGCACAGCCAACGCAAACAAAGGTCCCCACTCTCCCCATCAGAGCGTCGCAGAGGTTGGCCGAAAAGGCGAAAGCCAAAACAGAGGACCTGACAGCGAAGCAGGTGCCCAATGCCAAACCAGCAGCGATCCGTGCGGCGACTACAACCCGCACGACCGCAGCAACTGCGAGATCCGCTGCGGTGCAGACGACGACAACGTCTCGACCTGGCACTGCGTTGTCGACGGCGAGAAAGACGGACGGAGGTGTGGGTCTGAAAGCTGCCTCGTCATCGAGATCTCAGTCCAAAGCCGAGGCCGATGTTCCCGCCCCGAAAAGTCGCATCAGACCACCGACGCTAACGAGATCAGACACGACGGGCGGCGTCAGGGAACGCAGAGCTCTGACCAGAACTACTGCGGCCACCACAACAACGACAACCCAGCCTTTGCGCCCCGCAACGGCAAAGTCTACGAATTCAGCTTCATCGGAGAAGCAGGTCGTCGGTGTCAGCGCCAGCAGACTTCCTTCCCGCTCAACTCGCTCTACAAAGGCGAGCTCTAAGAAACCTGCGGAGGAGGAGGATGGCTTGATTGTTGGTCTGAACGAATTCGTTGGTGTTCCTCTGGTGGACGATTTCTTGTTTGACGTTTGACAAAGGCGCTCCATTTTGTTGGCGTTTTGGAGCAGTGTAATTTTAGCAAGGTTTTAAATGACTACTTGAAGCCCCGCGTTGTATATTTTTGCGGTTTGCGAGTTGCAGAATGATTATGACACGTTCGTTACAGATTTTTTCTCGCGTTGTCCGTCTCACTGTTGTTTTTGGGAATGTCATACAAGAAAAGGAAAAAAGAGGTCACAATGAACTGCAAAAGGAAAAGCAACAAGAAAGTAGTCACTCTACAGTGTGTCTCGGTTGGTCGCGTAGTTTGGGGGTGGTACTGTACATGTTGTCTATTTAACAGGCGGAAGCAGCAATCGAGGAAGTGTTTGAATACCGAAGGATCTCAGTCGGATACGCATTCCTTCCTATTCAACTGAGGTCTGAGTACCAGTATTATTGTGGGAGAAGCTGAACAAAGCTAAGCAAGCAAGGAGTCCTCATCCAAGGCGCGTCGGCGGGCCGAACTCATCTGAGTAGGAATGCCAGCTTCTGCCGTTCGATGCCGTTTACAGCCGACATCATGCTATTCTGCAATCGTCTTGTAGTATCGTGACTTGTCCAAGCACGTTATGTGCATACTTACGACCACTGACCGTCTTTTAGACACTGTGCAGACTGCTTTGTGGCTCATTTGAATGAAATGTTCGTCAGTGTCGATCAAACTTCCATTTGGAGACACGCGGTTAGCACGAGGGCGAGCCGAATAAAACTAATCCAACAACTACATACAGTCAACTCCCTCCTAACCCATAGCGATCGGGAAAGGCCTCGGGCTATGGGTTTTAAGGGTTATGGGTTTGAGGGAAGATGTTATAAGATGATATAGTATTGTCTAATTAGCGAAAATATGGGTTATTAGCAACTATTCAATGCATTATGAGTCTAAATAGTCTGTGGAAAGTGCTGATTTCATGGACTGGTCCTGGCTAGACATGTCTGATGACCGAAAGATGCCAAAATTACCTCCAGCTTGTGAGAAAAAGGGTCCTTGATATCTTGAACATATTTCTGCCAAGTTGTTGCAGCGTGAAGTGCTTCCATCTGTGAGGGATGGATTTCCACGGGGAAGTCATCCTCATCCGAATCCTTCTTATCATCCTCGCTCTTCTTTCCAAATGAGGTTGCCCTCACCATCTACCGCATTCCTCATCACCCTCCGTAAGCCTCTCCTTTGCCATCCTTTTCGGGGCTGGATTTGCTTTCTTGGGCCTGTAAGCCTTTTTGTCATGATGAAGATGCCTTTCTTTGGCAAGTTTTGCATAGAAAGTGACGATTATATAATACATCAATCTCAGATTCTCTCGTAAAATGTATGGGTTTTTCTCCAAAATGGCTATGGGTTATGGGTTATGGGAGGTTTATGGGTTATGACCTCGATTTTGGCTCTAACCAACCCGGGAAATGGAAAATCCTATGGGTTATAAGGGGTTATGGGTTTTGAGGGATATGGGTTAGGAGAGAGTCGACTGTAATGTAACTTAGGACTCGGCGAAGACCCTCAGTAGAGGCCGGTTGCTCAAAGAAACTAGCGCCGAACAAATTTTGGTTTCTGACACTGGCCCAGGCGAACGTTTCCGATCTCCCTGGTGACATGCTTTATTTACGTTGCGCGAAAAAAAGAAAAAAAAAGAAGTTTGAAAATTTGGACCGAATAACGAACGCGAAAACAGGCTCAGAATTTTAATGGCGCCGTTTGCAAGTTAAATAGAATACCTGTACAAAAATGCAAGGTCGCGTTCCTGTCCTGCTCGCTCCCAGCAACCTCTAACTTTCATCATGCAGCTGTTCGGACTTGTCCTCGCTGCCCTCACGCTCGTTAACCCCTCAATCGCAAGCCCTACCCCTCTCAAGCGCGAAGTCGAGAAGTACGCTGGAGAAACTACTGGAAAATACATTGTCAAGTTGAAGGACGACACTCTACTGGCCGATGTCCTTTCCGGAATCACAGGCTCACACCAGGTGACCGACCAATGGTCGCTCATCAATGGCTTTGCAGGTACATAACATATCACCACTGGAGGCTACTCTGCCCAGTCCTGTTATTGATAGCGACTACAAGGGTACCTAGATAATCAGGCCATCGACGGGCTTCACGCCCTGGACTCAGTCGAGTACATCGCAGAAGATGGGATCATGCATGCCACCGTGACGCAGTAGGTCGCCTTTTCTTATGGTTTTCTTGTCGTCTGATTACGAGTGTCAGAACTGGCGCTCCCTGGGGTCTCCAGCGGATTTCTCAGAGACAAAAGCTCAGCAATCAAGATCCGAAGTAAGTCCTAACGCTCATCGTTACCGCTTCGCGTCAGTGAGGAATACCCCAAAAGTACTCTCAACTTCACGTACAAGTATGACCGTCCCGCTGGCGAAGGCGTCGATGTCTATGTTATCGGTTAGTTCTCGTTTTGTTCGAGACAGCGAACTTTGATGCTGATCGTATTTTCCTAGATACTGGTGAGTTTCTACTCTTCTCTCCGTTGTTGTGTCATCTCGGTGCCCACATGCTCATGAATAGGTGTATTTATCCAACATGTAAGCGTTCTTTCGAAAAATTACACTGTTCTCACCAATTCATTTAGGCCGATTTTGGCGGCCGAGCGCGTTGGGGTGCCACATTCGGAGGATATGAGTAAGGGTGCCTCACGACGTACCTTTCTTTGACTAACATGGTTGGTGCTAGTGATGCCGATGGCAATGGCCATGGAACGCACGTCGCGTGAGGGTTTTGTTAAAAGGTCCCTACAATGATCTGATTGCCTTCAGAGGTACAATTGCAGGGCAAACCTATGGCGTGGCAAAGGTATTGAATTCATTCTGGCCTCGATTCCTATGCTGACTAGCTCACCTAAACAGGGTGCCAGCATCATCGCCGTGAAGGTTCTCAGCGACCAAGGGTAAGCATTTGCGCTATCGACGAATCGCACATGCTAAACCACGCGAGAGCAGGAAAGGAAGTGTCGCGAACATGTACGTCGAATATGTTTTACCCACAACTTGTCATTTGACCAATGATAATTCAGCATCTCGGCGTTGGACTGGGTCAAATCTTCGGCACGGCAATCTGGTCGCCCGTCGGTCGCATCGATGTCCTTAGGTGGGGATGGCTCAAGGCCCCTGGATGCCGCAGCGACTAGTGTAAGACTACCTATCATATGAATTACGAGAGGCGAATTAATTGACTCACTCTTTGTTCAGCTTGTCAATGCTGGTGTCCATGTTGTTGTAAGTCAGACCTGCTGAAAATGACGCGGAAGGGTACGCTGATTTGACAACTTAGGTGGCTGCAGGGAATTCAAACAAGGACGCCAGTAATGTCTCACCTGCACGAGCTCCAGGTGTCTTGACCGTTGGTGCAAGTACGATCGACGATGCAAGAGCTCCCTTCTCCAATTACGGTGCTCCCGTCAAGATCTTTGCTCCCGGTCTTCATATCATCAGCACCTGGATTGGGAGCTCTACAGTGAGTAATAACCCCTAACTGCCTTACAGAGGTTATTCATATGGCTCGTAGGCTACTAAGAACATTTCTGGCACATCCATGGTATGTCTTGCAATGAATGCCCCTTGGGCCTTGATTATTCTAACACCTGCTTCGAAGGCCACTCCTCATGTCTCTGGCATCGTTGCCTACCTTCTCGGCCAGAAATTTTATTTCCCACCACCTGCTATGATTAAATTTATCCAAGGCATAGCTGTGAGGAACGCGCTGACTGACATTCGTGAGCATCTTCCATCTTAGCATGCACCGGCAAAGCTAACGAACTGCACAGCCGCTGATACCGTAAACCTCCTTGCCCAGAAATCTGTCTTTTCCATCTAATCTCACCACCACTGTCCTTACCGTTTGTCCTTTGCGCGCTGTGGTGCATGTTAATCTAGTTTTTAAAATATTTCTAATGCATTTGCTCTCATTTAAATGGAGGTTAGCAATAAGCACTGAGTTCGGTAAATAACGCCCTGAGTGGAATCCCAGGATGTCGACCCCACCCCGGTCAGATCCCTTGACATTCACCTATAACGCCAACCGTCGGTGACGTTCTCGTGGCACGTCTTTCATTTCGGGTTTTCGTGGCGCCGACGCCCATCTTCAGGTTATTAGACAGGCCGGTTTGCTTGACAGATGATTCCGGCGAGACCAAGCGACCGCCCATCAGATCTGTCAACCGAAGCAAAGACGCCTTGAACAAGTACACCCCATCGATGCAGTATTGCCACATTCTTGAAATAAACATTTGCGGGCAATGGTGATGCTGCTGTTCTTTTGCATCCATTGAAAGCAGTTTCTGGTGCTCGCCATATTAGCGTGTGCTGAGGACAGCGCCAGGCGCCGGCTGCTAGCCACATAGCCCTCTTGTACCCTACCAGTCGAGAAGCCAGTGACTAGTGTCAGTGTGAAGTTTGAGCGTAGATAGGTTACGATGGTAGATAACTGCAAGCAAGGAAGTAAAATCCGTCAACCATATCAGAGTCTAGCTCAATCCATTAGAAATCGAAGATATATGCCAATGCCGCGTGAGCCTTCGTGCACCTTAGATTCAGGAGGATACCGATATCATCGCGCGTGTTATCCTCGAGGCTCGAGCGCGGATCACCGCAGCTAGCAGCAAGACTCAAAACAGATGCCAACGCAGCTTCAGTTCTCTCTATGCTGGTCGGTATTAGGCAGTTTGTCAGTGCCATTCCTTGCCAAGATACCCACGACCTTGTGTGGAATGACAAAGCCGCCCCAAAAGTCGCTGAATAACGAATAATCACATCGCCGTGTGTGAAAGTAACCGTATGGGACCATTGGGAACCAGACGCTTTGTACAGTTTCTGTAGGTGCGATGTTCTTCTTTTTGGCGCGATAGAACCGCAGATGATCTTGCCGGCGTAAGAAATTTCGATATAAAAAGCCTCGCTCTGAAGGATGGAGCCGGAATAAAGCACACCCACAGAGATGACTGAGTCGAATCCTATCATCCTCTACGACTTCACTTCGAAGATTGGGGTTCCATGGAATCCCAACGTCTTGAAGACGCAGTGCGTAGACTGTTTATATAATCGACGAAGTCGCAAATTGATATATTGGTCTTGCAGTTTTTCCCTCAATTACAAGGGGCTCCATTACAAGGTGGAATGGGTCGAATATCCAGACGTCGAAGAGTTCTCCAAGAAATTGGGCATCGGGCCGACGTCGAAAAAGCGCAACGGCGATCCCTTCTATACCCTTCCGGCAATTTATGATCCGAACACCAAGACCGGTTTGGCCGATTCTATCCTCATCGCCGAATATCTGGACAAGACCTATCCCGACACACCTAAACTCCTCCCGCCCGGCTCCCATGCGCTGACCCATGCTTGGGCTAGTACAATCCCAGTGACTGTCCAGGCTCTCTGGCAGTTCACTATGCCCGAGAGCAATGCCATTCTCAACCCGCGTAGCGAAGAATACTTCCGCAGGACAAGAGAGGCTTTTTTCAATACCACAATGGAGGAGATGGAGCCAAGGGGAGACGCTGCAAAGGCGCAGTGGGCTATATTGAAAGAACAATGGGGCCAAGTCGATGGTTGGGTCAGAAAGAGCGCTCACGAAGGACCATACGTCATGGGCAATCAGATTTCCTTCGCCGACTTCATCCTCGCTGCCCAATTCACTTGGATGAAGATTGTCTGGGGCGAGGATAGCGAGAAGTGGAAAGACGTTATGACTTGGCACGACGGTCGTTGGGTCGAGTTGCTTCGACGTGTTGAAAAGTTTGCGGTGGCAAAGGCTTCCGCATGATCACTGTGTCCAAATTGTTGCGTATCAGATATTGAAGATGCTGTCATTCTTTTCCGATAGCCAGAATCGTCCACGCGTGCACTTACCAGCAGTTCGAGGGACACGACTAGCAGACGATGACTTTTATGCAAGGATTATGCCGTCATGCCCAGCCAGCTATCATTCGACCATACGCTTCTCGCCTTATGTCATTCCTATATATCCTATCGCACGATTGCTGTTGTCCGAGCCAAGACGCGGCATGCGTAAGACGAGCATTCGTTAGATCAACTATCTGTCCAGCAGGACCTCCTGTTAGCCGTCGCCGAACGGAAGCTCACTGATTCGAGGAGGGGAAATGTGGATAGAAAGCAAATAGAACCTCACGAGTCTTGGTACAGACGGCTGTCACGATACGACGATGGCTTTGCATCTCCCATCGAGCGCCGCGATCAAATTCTTCCCCAAGCAATTCAAGCCGTCATAGGTTATGAAGATAGAGTGGATGATTGAGGAACTGCGAAAGGTAAATCCGATTTCGTAGTGAGGTGGATGGCTTCACGTGGCAGGAAGGCAACGGTCACAGGCGCTCCAAGGGTACCCAGGTTGTGTGAGCGGTGATTGTGATGTCAAGGGACAGATTTGAACCCATCCAATGGAGTCCTTCAAGTCGGCATCATAATGCAAAGCTAGTGACATACTTATGTGCAGGTCCAATTCAGTCGATGGATCGCTGCAGCTTGTTGGGGGATAATGACGTGCGCCGAACTGTCTCAGGGTTTCAATGCGCCTGCAAACGTTCGTGAGATCGACATTTCCGGCTTCACCGAGACGGTTACACGTACAGGGTAAGAAACATACATATACATCCTGCGATGAAAGAAACCTGCTCTCATTCATCGCCGGATACATAGAAAGCGCAGCTCAAATCACGAATTTTCCGGGACTTGGAAAGGAGGGCATGCCATCAATGCATGACGATGCCTCCGCTGGCACCGGTTGCGAATTCTCGGATGTCGTCCTTTGAAATGATTATCACCGTCATTACAGCATCCTAGAAAATTTCCCTTGCCTGTCCCGAGGACCGAGCAGACGCACGCGACGACATGTCCGAGGCTTGGTCATAGCATGGGCTGTTGAGAACGCATGCCAGTCATTTGACGGTGGTGAGACATTGCCTACGACTAGGGCGCCTAGGCTAGAGGCAGACGTCCGCGCTCTCAGCCAGCGGTCGCTGTCGTTGAGACGAGGCTGTGCACGTCAAACCTTGGATACAGGCCACCAGACGGTCAGCGGTGTTGGCAATCATGGTTGAAGAACGAAAAGATTATAAAATTCTCGCCGCTTGTCATGTTCCTGATGGACTGAGATAGAATCAAAGTTCGAAATGTAGCCTTTTTGGAACTGCTGCAGTTTTGATGCGTCTGAATCGACGATCCAGGCTTGCACCCACAAGGGGCCTGTTGGTCCACACCCAAACACGGGTTAAAATCTCATTCGATGGCAGCGAGATCTGCCATCATATCAGGCCTAATTGTTTGATCGTGGATGCCAACTACACATATATACCGAGGTCCATTCAAAACTCCATGATATTAATTATAATTTTTCCCTTCCTTTCTGCGACGCCTCTTCCCTTTCTACACCTCCGTTGTCTAGGATGGTCGATTCGGAATCTGAAGAAATAAGACGCGGAGCATACTATGACGAGGTGGCCGAGAGGAAGAGTCATCTTATTGACGAGGAATTGAGGGTCAGTTGCTGCCGGCAGCAGATCCGCATGGAAATTGTTGTTGAAATGGTCGGTTCTTCCAGAAAGAATCCGTGAAGCGGAGGGAGTCTCGGAATAGAGAAGTCAAGGGTGAGCATGGTTTTCTTCCTTGCTCCAAGCATACGCATCTGACGCATCGCCGAAATTTCCAAGTGATGCTGCTCGGGCAAGCGGAGTCAGGTAAAAGGGTAAATTGGATTGGAAATTCGAAATGATCAGGACGTTTTGCGGTTCCTTGTATAGGAAAGTCGACGTTGCAGAAACAGTTTCAGCTCTACTACTCATCACATTCCCTCGACATTGAACGACCCTCATGGCGACCCGTCGTCTACTTCAACGTGATCAAGGCCGTTCGAATGATCATTGACGAGCTCGACTATGAATTCTCCGCCCGAGCAAAAGACGCCCAAGCCGCGAGCAACAGCGATGGCATCACCGAAATACCTATTGACGCCGACCCGACCGCGAACGAGGTGGTTCGGCGGGACATTGCGGACCTCAAGACGAAGCTCACACCGCTGGTCTCGTTGGAAGACACTCTGGCATTAGATCTAAGCGGAGGAGTGTCTGTGACCGGCGGGCGGACAGGTGCATACGTGAGAGCGGGGTGGCAGGCACTCGTCATGTCCAACTGGCCACTGTCGGCGGACGAACGTCGCCCTTTGGAGAAGAAGGCTCGGACGTCCGAGGTCATCAGCACAGCTGCCAAGGCGCTCTCGTCATGTAGAACGTCCGTAGAAGCCCTCTGGAAACACCGAGCGGTCAAGCAGCTCATTCAGCAGCGCAAGCTGCGTCTGGACGAATGCGCCCCATAGTAACGTACAATGTTTTCGATCCGGCTTCCCCTTTGAGCTGACCTGTGCCGATCTCTTCCTTCTTTCCATTTTTCTTCCTCGATTTCGCAGCTTCTTGAATCACATCAGCCGAATAGCGGGAGCGGATTATGTTCCGACAAATGGTCAGACTCCTTTCGCTAAAGCTGTGCCCTTTGCATTTGAACTAACCACAGCTGTCGTCATTAGATGACATCCTCGGTGTGCGCCTGCAGACCCTAGGAGTCATGGAGCACACGTTTCCGATAAACATGGGAGGTATGACTTATAACTGGAAACTCTACGACGTCGGAGGAGCGGTGAGTCTGGCACTGCATAGCTCTTTTTCTGTTCAGTTGGACAGGGGCTGTAATCTGATATCCGTTGACAGCGTGGCCAGGTAATTGATCTTTATAGCTCTCGTTGCCGTGAGCAAGGCGTTAATCTAATCTCGCGCTTGCTTCTTCGAACATTCTTCTCGGACGTACTAGAGGCATGCTTGGGTGCCATACTTTGATGACGGTGATTATACCTTTGCATTTATCCTTTTCCACTTATCTTTCCCTCTCTCTTCACGTTTATTCATGCGATGTCGCGCTGTCGAATTCTCTGCTGCGTCATCTCTCCAACATGGCGAGAAGCTGATAAATTTCAAATCTCCAATCACAAAGTTCCTATCACTAATCTGTCTCGTTTTTGGCCGCAGCAACTGCAATCATATTCTTAGGTGAGCATCGCGCAACCGTCTTTGGGTGTCCCATCAGTCCACTTCAAATAACACGCCAACTCAACTGGACATGTCTTCTCAGCTCCCATCAGCGCATTTGACCAGGTATGCCGAATGATTCCGGACCTCGTCTTTTCCTTTTTCTGTGTCGAACAGGACTGGGTGGAGTCGAGTTCCTGGACTGTGGCGTCTCACAGGCCTTTCGGGCCTGCATTCCTTTGCAGAGTGGAGGTGCATGCTGACTCATTGTCTTCATCTTTCTATTTTTCTAGTACCTGGAGGAAGATCCGAAGACGAACCGCATCGACGATTCTCTCCAGCTATTCACAGCCATCTGCTCCAACAAGCTTCTGAAGGACGCCCATCTGGTGCTGCTGCTCAACAAGGTAAAGCTGGCTCATTTGTCGCCGTCATGTCCCGCATCAGTCTGCTCACGAAGCACTGTCTCCCTATCTGCGGCCCCTGTTCTTTTCTTCTCTTCATTCTACAGACGGATCTTCTTCGAAAAAAGCTGGAATCCGGCATCAAAGTCCGGAAATAGTTGCGTGTTTTCAAGTTCCCTTTTTCGTATGCTCTTGCACACCACTAAAACGCATGTTCGATCCGTTTTGTTATCTTTAGCATCACGAGCTACGCAGATCGACCAAACACATACGAAAGCGTTTCGGAATATTTCCGCACGCACTTCATGCAAGTCCACAGACGGAAAGACATCTCACGGCGATCATTATATGTTGTAAGCCCCGTCGCTTCTGCTTGCGAAATTAAACTGATCGCATCGGTCTCCTTTCTCTCTTCTTCGGCACCGGCATGGACGACCTCAGCACTTTACTTCGATGCTGGTAAGGAATAGCTCGCCCTCTTCCGATCGATAAGGTCCTTTGATTAAACCAAAATACATATCCAAGGACGTCAAAGCGACACAAAGCATTATAGCAAGCGGTAAGCGACGCGAACGAAAAATTATTGCATATCGAAAGCAAGAAAAGAGAAGTTAAGCTGATGCGAAATTTTGTTTTCTTTGTCCTTGATAGTCGGAGAAGTCATCATACGACAGCACATCGCACAGATCGGCCTAGCATAGAAGGCTTCCAAGGCGCTGGAACGTCCGTTGGCGTTGGAATTTTTGCTGCTGTGGATATTTTCATTTGTAATTTTTTTCGGCTTTTTCCCTTTTTCCCTGACCCTGCCTCCTCGAACGCATGGCAAGCCTCGAGTTTCGGCATGTATGATCCCTTCCCATCTAGTCCCCGCTTACCATGCACCAGTGCTTTTTTTTTTTTTTTTGGATATTTATCCCTTTTTCCCTAATCATTATTTATCCGCGTGTCAGCAACTCCCCTCCCTCGCATCTCACCTGTCGTCCGCTTCTGTGCTTTCTACGAACTGTATTCATAGCGACTAATCAAAGGCGTCAAGCGCACGTTCGACTTTTGGCCCTTCACGCCGAGCTGATACACGCGCAGCGCGACGCCGCGCCTGCTCTCGAGCGGTGCGAGCTCCTCGCGCACGCGGACGAACTCTGGGCGGCTCGGCAGCGCAAAGAGGCCGACCTCGACCTGGGCGAGGTGCGCGAACTCGGGACGCAGGAGGAGAGCGGAGAGCGCGGTCCAGCCGTCGGACCTGATCCGCTTGAGGTCGGTGTAGAACTCGAGTCCGAGCACCTCGAGGTTGTTCGTGTGCGCGGCGAGGAGGGTTGAGAGCACTGTCGTCGCGCACCTGAGCGCGTGCTGAGGCTCGTCGAGAGTCAGTCGGATCGAGCGAAGATGCGAATTGAGACTCAGATCGAAGGAAGCCACTGCGGAGATGCGGGTGGGGGGTGTAAGCCCGATGATGTGGTGGTTGGTTGGCAGGACTCACCGTTCCATGTTTCGGGCTTCAGATGGACGTGTCGGAGAGAGTTTCCAGTCGCGGCTAGGATCTTTTTCACACTCGTAAAGTTGTCTAGTTTAGCGACGCGCAGTTCGCGAAGGCTATCGAGGACGACGCCTGAACGCGGATTGAGCAGCCACGGATCAAAATAGCCAATGTCGAGATAGTCGAGTGTCAGAAACTCCAGACTGGATTTGCGTGATGTTTCTGGTTCCCTGTCGACGGCTGATGTCGAGGGTGAGTCTGAGTCTGGGGACGGTTCGGACGTAGTTGAAGTAATGATATCCACAGAAGGCACTGGCGTCTGTCCTGTCCCCGTGGCCACCCCGAACACGCCCCTGCCTCCTCCAATCATGACAGACGACAATTGGAGTCCCTTGAGATCCTGACACCTATCCAGCAGGTCTGCAAAGTCGCCGATGTATTGGAAAGACCAGTAGTAGAGCTTGAGATACGACAACGACGGCAAGCTGAGCACGTGACGCAGCGCGTCTTGGAAATTGGGCGGCAGCGTGCTCCAGTAGAGGTGGAGGGACTGGGCGCCTATCGAGAGCCGCCGGACGTGCGTGAGCAGCTTGAGCAGTGGCGAGAGCGTGCGCTCCGTCGTGATCCAGGACGTCGACCGCGAGCCGTTCGGCATGCCCATCGTGCCCTCGCAGATCTCCACCGTGCGCACGCAAGGGACGATGTCCGGGTTGGACTTGAGCACGGCGTGCAGCCGGCGGCAGAGCTCGTTTGGCGAGAGCTCGCACGCGTCGGGGCTTCCAGCGCTCGCTGGAGGCGCGATTGTCGAGTTGGATCGGGGGCGCGACCAGCCGGGTCTGAGGACGACTTTGGAGAAGAGGTGGACGCGGCTGGATTGCACCCATGCGCGGCACACGAGGAGCAGCTGTACAGCGACGGGCGGTCGTCGTGCAGGTGATCGATGATGTGATCGACGAGCTCTTGTGGTAGGAGGGGTCGCGACGCTGTCATATTTTTGCGCTTTCTTTGCCCTGATTAACGATCAGACTCTGGGAGATGGCTGTCGAATTGACGGAATAACGCGGGCTATGGACGTCGGATGCTCGGATGCTCGCGGGGGAGAAAAGCGGGGTGTGTGTCTATGGAGTGCCACTGGGTCTGGCACTCGCTATAGATATGGCGAAGGGCCTTGAGAAGGGGAGAGGAGGAGATTGGTCCAGGAATCGTTGAAAACACGATGCAGTCCGGATACCCCGTGGCTTCCTGAATATGAATCACGCACCACACGTAGGCGATGCGTTTTCACGTTTTTCAAAGTCGTCGTAGGGGTCGGTCAGGATATCGATAATGGACTGAGGCGACAGAAAATACGAGGAATCATATATTTGATAGATATCAATCAGTCAGTGGGCATATCGCTTTTTTTTTTGGTTATCGAGACTAACCGATTGCGTCTTTGTGGGCGATACATTTTTTTTTTGCTAAATTAAATACACGGGATAACAGGGAGCTTGTTAAAGATGCGAGGACCGGCGAAC
This sequence comes from Macrocybe gigantea, assembly GCA_011319805.1. NCBI lineage: Eukaryota > Fungi > Basidiomycota > Agaricomycetes > Agaricales > Callistosporiaceae > Macrocybe > Macrocybe gigantea. Next base: position 56,452 of record SJRY01000004.1, on the reverse strand, counting down.
GAGATGATCATGAGGCCTGCTGTCCTTGCTGTCATTTGACGGCCCGAAGGGAATCTTGCCTTATCAAGCCACGCTGCTCGACTGATCCACAGTCTCTTCTCCGTTCGTCCGCGTCGCATATCGATTCAATGGGCGTAACCTTGCGTTAGTGCGGCCTCGAATGGGCTTGGTGCTGGCCCCCGACACTCAGGCCCGCCCGATAGCTAATGTCAGAAGCAATCTCAAGCGCAAAAGTCAGTGAACAATCTTTGCCTCAGAAATAACAGTGCGAATCCAAAGCCGAATGGCGAAGCACATCAGAGAAGCAGGAACGAGAAAAAACACAAGTCACGAGATTGCCGTGAATTATGTAATACAGTTTACGGAGCGTGGGAAACATTTCAGAAAAATATCCTAGCCTCGAGGTCACTGATTTTCTAGGAGCAGATACCGGGCCTCTTTGATATCCACACTATACCAAACGCTTGACGAAAAGGTGGAACAGCGCCACCATGTCGACCAGCGGACTCAAGGCGATAGCGCCGGTGCCCACGGCCAATGATTTCTTGGACATTGTGCTGTCCAAGACGCAACGAAAAACGCCGACTGTGCGTTGTGTGCAAATTCACTCGTTTTTTTTTCGGCTCTAATGACATGCGATTGTGCGAATCTGGTTCTCCAGGTCATCCATAAAAACTTCAAAATCAGCCGGATACGCAATTTTTACATGCGAAAAGTCAAGTTCACGCAGGACTCGTTTGACGAAAAGCTCGGCGCGATCTTGTCTGAATTTCCGGTCCTGGATGTGCGTTTTCATCCGCCATATTTGGTTGTTTCGAGGATTGAAAGAATGGGGTTGCGTTCTTGCGTTTAGGATCTACATCCTTTCCTATCTTCGCTCATGAACGTGCTTTATGATAAAAATCACTACAAGCTTGCGCTTGGCCAACTTCGGACGGCTCGACACTTGATCGAGCAAGTAGCAAAAGATTATGTTCGGCTTTTGAAATTCGGAGACAGTTTGTACAGATGTAAGCAGCTTAAAAAAGCTGCACTGGGTCGGTGAGTCCTGCACCACTATTCTCCGGAAACACCTAACTTTTGAAAATCCACCATCAGCATGGCGACTATCATGAAGCGACAAAAAGACCCGCTGGCCTATCTCGAACAAGTGCGGCAGCACATCTCGCGTCTGCCTGCGATCGACCCGAACACGCGCACGCTGCTCATCTGCGGGTACCCCAACGTCGGCAAGTCCTCCTTCATCAACAAGATCACGCGCGCGGACGTCGACGTCCAGCCCTACGCGTTCACGACCAAGTCGCTCTTTGTCGGGCACCTCGACTACAAGTACCTCCGCTGGCAGGTGATCGACACACCCGGGATCCTAGACCACCCGCTCGAAGACATGAACACGATCGAGATGCAGAGCATCACGGCCCTCGCCCATCTCAAGAGCTGCGTGCTGTACTTCATGGACCTGAGCGAGCAGTGCGGGTACACCGTCGAGGCGCAGGTCGGCCTGCCTTTTCCCTCCCTTTCTTTGAGCCTCCTGAACCTCTGACTTGACGAAACCAGTGCAAGCTCTTCCACTCGATCAAGCCCCTCTTCGCGAACAAGCCCACCGTGCTGGTCATCAACAAAATCGACGTCAAGCGTCTGGAAGACCTCGCGCCCGAGACGCGCGCGCTCGTGCAGGAGATCATCGACGCCGAGGACGTGCAGTGCGTGCAGGTGTCGTGCTACTCGGACGAGGGCGTCATGGACCTCAAGAACAAGGCGTGCGACGCCCTCCTCGCGCACCGAGTCGACACGAAGCTCCGAGGCAGCAAGATCAACGCCATCGCGAACCGCATACACGTCGCGCAGCCCAAGCCCCGCGACGACGTCGCTCGCCCGCCGTTCATACCCGAAGGAGCGAAGGACAGGAAGAGGTACGACAAGGTTGATCCGGAGAGGAAGAGGCTGCTGCGCGACGTCGAGGCCGAGGAGGGCGGCGCTGGCGTGTTCAACATCAACTTGAAGCGTGCGTTTTTGCGAAATCGTTCTTCCTTTGCGTTTTCAAGTTTGGCTCATTTTGGTTTGGCAGAGGATTACATTTTGGGCAACCCGGAGTGGAAGAACGACGTCATGCCAGAGATCATGGACGGCAAGAACGTCGCCGACTTTATCGACCCAGACATCGCCGAAAAACTGGAGGCCCTCGAACGAGAGGAAGAGAAATTACAGGCCGAGGGCTTTTACGAGAGCGAAGAGGACATCGTGAGCGTTTCCACCGGGCATCATCATAGTACCCGGAATCCGAATGCCTAACCGTTTCTGCCCAGTTCGACTCTGAGGACGAGCGAGAAGCAGAACAAGCGTCCAAATCGCTCGCAGCCAAGCTCAAATCCCAGAGCGTCAAGAAATCGACGAAAAACACGGCGCGACTGCCGCGCACGGCAGGCCTGCGGACGCTCACGGAGCTCACGACGGAGCTCACCAAGGCCGGGCTCGACCCGAGCCGGATCAAGGACCGCGCGGAGATGCTCGCCAAGATTCAGGGCGCGAAGCGGAAGCGGGACAACGGGGACGTTGAGATGGCGGAGGAGGATGACGGGGACGAAGCGTTTGAGGACGAGGATGGAGAGGATGACGACAGGATGGACGTTGACGGCGACGAGGGCGCGCCGAGGAAGAAGGCCAAGACGGTGTCGGGCTCCGTGGCTGCGAGGCATCCGAGGTCGAATCGGCAGTTGGCCGGATTGCGCGATGCGGAGGTGGGAGTTTCTTGCTCCTTTTCTTTTTTTTTTTCATGTTTTCGTTGCGCTCGCTCATCGACGCGATTTTCGATCTACAGCAAGCGAACCGAGCCACGAAGCTGCGCAACCTCGGACAGAGACCACGGAACATGCTGGCAAAGGCAGGCGAGGGCGATCGCCACATCCGAACGAAAATGGTGCGTCTTAGACGAGCTCTTTTTTTTTTCCCTTTTACGACAGCGTCCTTGATTAGCCGAAGCACCTGTTTGCGGGGAAGCGAAAAATGGGCAAGACCCAAAGACGATAGACACTCTCGTGCTTTTTTCCTCTTGTTTCTTTATCTCTCTACCGTTCCTTGTCCTGTTTGTACAGTCCGGGATGCACATTATATTTTTCATCATCGTATCCGTCGTCAAGACGGCAAAGTCTGCGTACAGAAATCTAATCCCCATTGATGTTCATGCCGATGTTGTGACCGCCGACGAACTCACCAGTTAACTCATCAGGCTGCATGTAGACGGGCGCCGTCGGCTTGGACGGCTTCTGCTTCCAGATGAGGTCTATCAAGTTCTGCGGAGGGAAGGCGAGCTTGGCGTTGAGTGATCTTGCTCGTGACGAGCGTTGCTTTTTTCGTGAGAAACCAAACCTTTTCCACCAACTTCCCAAAAATCGCAGCACGTGCTGTCGTTACCGATGGCCTGCATAACAGGCCAGGGAGGTGGCACAGCGCCCAGGATGCCGAGTCGTGCGGCTCTAAAAGGTAACAAATGTATAGGATGTGAGCGAGGAACGATCAAAGGCCAAGACTATGCTGAAGAGCACATAAAGCAGGATAACAGGATATACAGCATGCGGAGCATGTTGACGTGTGGTGATTTGGTGGGCGGTGCCATCCAGTAATGTACAAAGTATCCCAAGGTTAGTATATGCTATGTTGTAGCCGTCGACGATATCTTTTAACGTCAGTCGTTTGGGCACGTTTCTTCGAGACGAAAAGTGCTTAGTCAGCATATTCTGCCCTGGAATGGCCACCTGCCTGCATGACATCCGTAGCGTTCGAGCAGTCAATCCAACCTTACCTGATGTGCTCGGGCCACTTGACCTAGATCGCTCGACTCGTGCAGGCGATCTCATTCACCGAGAGGACCTTATTCATGCAAGATCTGTGGCAATGGTTTTGGAGGGGATACACGGTGAGCTTGCTTTTACGCTAGGCTTTTTTTTTTTTTGACCGCTTCTATTGCAGAAGACAGACACGCCCAGGTGACGGAGCAGATTGTTTACAGTGCTCAGCTACGAGCCGCTGCTGTCGAAAACGCCCGTACGCATGCTCTGCATTCTAACCACCACCGTCTTTGCTTACAGTCGAGAAGATTCCACAGCATCGTATGCGCCTGCGGACATGGTCCAACAATTACGAGATATAGCTATGCAGTTGCATGTTGTGAACACCCGCCTCGATGAAGTCATGGCCGCAACGCACAACAATCGAATTCTCGCACGCAACGCCGGGTTCAAGGCCTAAATGCCTTGAGTCCGCTGCAGAAAACGGTGAGAAACTCTTCCGGTGCTTGCTTTTCTGATGTGCCTATCGACGTTGTAGGTTCCAGGGAGCGGGTTGATGCGGGCACGGGATTTATTGGGCCGCCTGCCAGATGCGCTCGTGGCGCCAGCTGAAGAGCCGGCCGTCGGCGCGTTGCCCCCAAACTTTAATCCGAATCTTCCGGCGTACAGGCATAACGACATTCTCAATCTTGTCGTTTTCTACAACGAAGACTTTGGCATCGTAGCGGGCGATAGTTTACCAATTCGGGTTGAGAAGTTTCGCAGGTTTCTTGCAGACTTCTGATAGATTTTTTTTTTTTCTTTTCTTTTGTTGGCGGACCCCTGTTCTGGCATGTAGTGTAACGTTTCAAAGAATTGAAGCACTCCTGTTTGCAAATCAACAAACTCCATGTTCACTCCTGAATGTGATACACGTCTTCTCGATAGGTGATTCATGAGCTTTGGGGCATTTATGATATTTTCGGGACTTGGCGAGTTGGAAGGATCATTGAGGAAGCACAGGAAGCATTCGAAAATTGGATGGGAATATCTATCTGTCGGGGTTCTGCCTTCTGCATATCAACCATTATCAATTGTCAAAAATTGTCAATTGTGGCTTTTCCTGGGTATTCCAGTATGTTTAGTCGAGCTCTTTCTTTGTTTTTTCCTTTTACGACAGCGTCCTTGACACTTTTGGATCAGCCTCAGCACCTCTTTGCGGGGAAGCGAAAAATAGGCAAGACTTTCTTGTCCTGTTTGTACACTCCGGGATGCACATTATATTTTTCATCATCGTAATCCGTCATCAAGACGGCTAGAGTCTGCGTACAGAAAGGTGACATGTATCATGACGTATACAACAAAGGACATGACGAGAACAGGCCGCGGCGTCGGCATCGAGTCATCGACAACCGCGGGCCGTCAAAAGGATGGAAGTCAAGGACGAAATGCAGATACAGAGAAAAGGGAAAAAAAAAAAAAAGAAAAGAGATGTTCCTCCACAAGTCCGTCCATAAATAATAGCACAAGCAGGCAGGCATGTAAAAAAAGCGCACCACGGCCGACAGACAACAACCGTCCTGACAACGCTGCTCTATCGGGGTCCGGCGCGATTATCGCAGATGAGCGGGGATAAGATGGGGTTTTGTAAGTTAGTAGACATGCAAAGGTGTCGCATAGGTGTTGAGAAACAAGGGAGGGAAAAAAAAGGAGGGGGAAACATCGGGATTTGCTATTTTTTTTTTTTTTTTTTTCAATCCCAATCGATGTTCATGCCGCCCGGGCCTTGAGCGATGCCTATGCCCCGCTCCGCCTCTCGCTTGAGCCACTTGAGCGCGCGCTTGTCGTCCTTGAGGTACGGCGTGAGAACGTTCAGACATCGCTGATTGTGCTCCTGAAAAACAAAGAGAGAGAGAACAGAAAAAAAGGCAAGGTAAAGAAAGGATCAGCATCCCGCCCTCCGGAGAGCCACCACAGAAGAACACGAGACACGAACCTTCAACCAGGCTTTCTCTTCCTTGGTCAGCATGCTTTCCTTGACCATCTTCGTCTGGATGGGAACGCACGTCAGGCGCTCAAAGCCAAGCCATATATGGCCGTTGAACTCGTTTCTCGTCTGTGTGACGGGGTAAGAAGATGACAGAGGGGAACGGTCGACAGTCAGCTCTTCGCCATCATGCGTTTGCCCCCCAAAAAAAAAAAGCGACTTGCCTGGACACGCCGGACAACGAGCGCAGACTCGATGCGCATGCCCCATTCCCTGTCCTTATCTACGAGCAACCCCGAAAAAAAAAAGGTCTGAGAAGCGAAGACTCAAAGACTCGAAAAGAGACGCGAACTCACAGAATCCAGGCTCGTTCGTGATGACGTGTCCCGGAACGAGCGGGATATTGCTCGAGAAACTCTGCGGGCCCTCGTGCACGGTGAGGAACGAGCCGAACCCGTGCCCCGTTCCATGCTGCAAAAGCCATCATCGTCGCAAAAACAGGTCAGTAAAATTCTGACCGTCAAGGGGCACAGACAGACGCACCATGTAGTTCAACCCGTCCCTCCACAGCGCCTTGCGCGCGAGAACGTCCAACTGCCGGCCGGACGTGCCCTCTGGGAATATCGCACTGTCGATAGCGATCTACAGAGGGGGGAAAAAGAAAAAAAGAAATCAACGTTATCGATCACACACTGCTGCAAAACCACTCACATGGCCTTGCAGCACCCTCGTGTACGCCTCGCACATCTCGGGCGTCGGCCGCCCAAAATGCACCGTCCGAGTCGTGTCGCACGTCCCGTCTCTGTACTGCCCGCCCGAATCACTACCACAACAACAAACCGATCAACAACACGCAAGTTCCAAAAAAAAAAACAAAAACAAAAAAAAAAAAAAAAAGGAAAAAGAAAGGAAACAACCCACTTGAGATAAGGAAACTTCCTATCGATCATCGCGCACGTATCCTTCTTGGGCGTGTAATGCGGCAGAGCGGCGTTGGCACCGCTCGCGGAGATGGACTTGTACGCGAGGCCCATAAAGTGCTTGTTGTGCCGCCTAAACTCGGTCAGACGCGACGCGGCCTCGTACTCGGTGATGTCATAGCCGTCGTTCAGCTTGGCCTCGAGCCACGCGAGGAAGCGGACCTGATGCGTCGTTCAGGTTTTTTTTTTCAGCACACGATGGCATGCAGAAACATGAACTTACAAACGACGCTCCGTCGCGAGCGTAGGCGTGCCTGAGACCTTGGATCTCTTTCTCGTTTTTAACAGACATGATGTTCTCGACAAAGGACGGCGCGATCGTGTATCGGAAGTGCGTCAGCATCAACGAGATCGCATACGACGTCTGCGGCGAAATGAGGACCTTCAAAAAAAAAAAACAAAAAAAAAGATCAGCCAAAGCAGCACGCAACGCCAACAACAAAGAAAAAAAAAATTAAGCAAACCTTGCCCTCGCCCCACTCCCTCCTCCTCAAAAAGCTCCAAAAATCGACATAATTCCTCCTCTCGACATTGATCGACTTTAAATACTCCATCGTCTCGTCGTTCAGCTTTCCCGGATCGAGAAAGATGATCGTGTTCGTCAAGCCGACAAACAGGTACGCTTGGAAGAGCGGGTTGTGCGGGATGTCGGAGCCGCGCAGGTTGAGGAGATACGCTTTGTGATGGATGGAGAGATTCTGAGGCGTTGGGGTTTATGAATACGAAAGGGGTGCTCACCTATGCAGGGAAGCGATGTGACGAGCGTCGCGACTTGCACCTGCGCGCTCGTAGGCGGGGCTTTCGAGTACGACGGGATAGAGGGCGGCTGCTGCCGTATCCACTCTCTCACTTTCTCAATCTTGTTCAGGGCCTCCATGCCTTTACAAACGCCACAACCATGAGCACACACATGGTCGCAAACACCACTAACAGAGCTCACCAGTGAATTCATAAGGCTGTATGTACACCGGCGCCGTCGGCTTGGACGGCTTCTGCTTCCAGATGAGATCTATCAAGTTCTGAGGCGGAAAGACGAGCTTGGCGTTGAGCGGCGTGATTTTGCTCGTGAGGAGAGTCGCTTTTTCGTGAGACACCATCCGCGCGTCGATTCCGATCTTTGCATCCTTGGCTCGAGCCTGCGCGCAAAAAAACGTTTACACAAGTTCGTTGAGCTGGCAAGGGGCCGAACGGGGTGCGCACCACGAGCCATTCTATCCAGTCAAGCGGTTGGCCTATGCTTCCCGCTTCGACGACTTTCCAGTCGCCGTCGACCTGTCGTTTCGCCTGGACCCAGTACCGTGAGTCCGTAATCAGGTACGCCTCCGACATGGTCACGATGGCCTGTCCGGCCGTTCCGGTAAAGCTGCCATAAAATCATCAGACGGGCATACAATTGGAGAAAGCACGAAGGCTGGACCGACTTTGTAATGAATTCTCTTCGTTTGTCACTCTCTGCTACATACTCCGATCCGTGCGCATCTTCACTCGGGATAACACTAGATGCCGAGGCGATACGTCGAATGCGAGGGAACAGGGGGGGAGACGAGGAAAACTCACTAGTAGTCCAAGCTGTGTGTAGCCATATGTCTTCGTAAATCTTCCAACCGTTCGTGTGTGTTTCCGACGCCTCTGATAGAGTCCACGTCGTTAATTTTGCGGTCGAGGGCGGATCCGACGAGGGTGCTTGATGAATCGCTGGGATACAGCGGCGGACGGGAGGGCAGCTGCTTGCTCGTGACGGTCGCCTGGGAGCTCTTGCTGCTCTTGCTCTGTTGCGATGCCTTGCTGCGCTGGCTGTCGTGCGTCCTGCCCGTCTGGTTCGATCGGTACGTGTCCTGGGAGCGATGCGTCTCCCTCGACCGCTGAGTCGATCGACTGGCCTGGGTCGACTTTGAATTGCTCCTCGTCGGGGTCTGCTGCTGCGCCTTTGGCTCATACACGGGCAGATTCGTCTGCGATGTCATGGATTGCGCCATCTCCCTCTCCATGTCCTTCTCCTTCCGCTTCCCGACGCCCCAGCCGTACCCCCAGCCGGACGAGAGCGTCGATTTCTTGGTGCCCGTCATCGTGTTGGACCGGACGAGCTTCGGCCGGCCTTTTTCGTCCGTGTGCAGCTCCGGCAGCGCCGAGGGCACGTCGTCGTAGTTCTCCGTGTCGGACTTGAACGTCAGGCTGATCGCGCTGCCCGTCAGGGTGCGCGTCGAGCTGTGGGACGGGTACGGGGAGCTTTTCCCGTCGGGGTGAAAGGCGGAGGATGCCTGGCCGGCGCTGGACCAGGAAAGACGCCTCCGCTGCTGCTTGGACCCACCGACGAAGGGAAAACAGAGGGCGGCGGTGGTGGTGGTGGTGGCGGCGCCATGGTGGTAGTGCTTCAACTTGCCAGCTGTCCGCTCTGTCCTCTTCTCGCCCAGCCACGAGGCAAACAGCCAGAGCGGGATCAACTCCCCAATCGCGGCACGTGCTGTCGTCGAACGTACACACCTTTTTTGGAAAGTGATTACCCCACGTCAGCTATACAATGCCCCTTGGGACAGCGTCGAGAGCGTCGATAGCCCATACATCGCTCAGAGATGCAGCGACGATGCGGACATTCGAGGGCATAGCCAGCCCCGGATTCATTCTGGAAGAACCCTTCGGTGATTCGAGCCGGAATCGCAGGTCGGCGTGTGACCCTGGAACTTGCCAAACTTTACGCCTTGCAGGCATCTGTGCTTGACCAGCAGGATCTCGCATGTTCCAGAATGCCCACGACGCAAGACTAGACACGTCCGTGCCACGACCAGCTGACGACACCTCTACTCTCATGCTCTGCCATTTTCGATTGCCCCAGGAGCAAAAAAGTTCGGACTCCGAGCGAGAGAACCACGCACCCGCTGACCGCGAAAAGCCGCAGCAGCCCCACGATCAGCCTAGCGAATCATCGAAAGGCAGGGAGCTGATGTGGTAAGCTGGAGTGTCTGAACGATGACAGCATACAGCGTAATTCTGCTTGACAAATTGATTGGTTTGCGAAAACCCGCCATCTGCCAAAGCTTGGCAAATAGGTACAGGACTAAAATCATATTGGAGAATAGAGGTTTGTGTAAAGAATTTATGATATCAAAATTTGGAAGTCGCATGTCTATCCTATGATTATATTACCGTATGGGAAACCTAGAGTAGCTGATAGAGTTCTAACAAGCACACGATAGATCATTACTGTCCATCTCCTTGATCCGACTCGAGAGGAGATTGAGAGTGCGTTGAGACGGGAGAAGGTGGGTTCAATGTCAAGGATGGGTGCGAGAAGTCCTGTGTCTTTTCCTATCAGCGTTTCACTCATGCGCGCGGCAGTGCCTACATTCCCGCAGACGGAACGCTGGACAGAGACCGCTTCAGCTGTCGTCCCAAACGGGTGTTTCACAGCTGCACTTTTGTAGACAGCTCCTATCCCTTTTCATCCGTACACGCTGCAGAAGCCTGCTTGCGGACGCGCGTAAAACGAGGGTCGCAACATTTGTCCTTTCTCAAGGGCCGTTCGATCGGCCCGGTTTTGCGAATCCCATGTCAGGAGGTTGAGAACTGGATGTAGCGTGAAAGGAAAATCAAAAACAGCGACCGTGATGTGCAAGGGAAAGGTGGGGTCTAGGTCCAGGCACTGGCACAGGGTACATTGAGCAAAGAGATGCATGAGACTGTTGGATAATGTCCGATGACCGCATAGCGTGACAATTTGCAGCGTAGAAAACAAAAACAAAGACTTTGGAAAGCAGGGTGGAAAGCAAGCTAGAAAGCAAAGATGCGGGTAGCAAGACAAACAAGCAAAGATGGGGCGTAGATCGAGCATGACACAAAACAAGACTGAACACATAAGGGGGGTCGTAAAGCGCCGTAAAAAACAGGGGATGAAGCGGGAGTATCAAACTCGAGAGACCAGCATCCGCGAGTTTATGAGGGTAACTCAAGAGGATAGCAAAAAAAAAGACCTGCCAAGAGGCGACGAAAAGGACTCAGGCCTGAACTTTGATCTGTGGAGAGGCGATCAGTCGGCTTTGAACGACCGGCCCTGAAAAAGCCTCACCATGCTAGTCTTTTTCATGCGCACACGGCCGCCTCCCGCAGTCGATTTCTTCGCCGTCGCCTTCACAGCATCAGCACCGGTCCCAGCATGATTTTGCGGCACATCCGCCGGGTTTTGGCTGGAGTCGCTTGAGGTGTTCTGCGCTTCAGAGGCTTCGGAATCCTTCGGTTTCAGCTGGTGATGACATCATTAAACGAAACGATGAGTTGCATCTCTGTCAAGCAATACTTACTGAGTCGAGTTTCTTCCGCAGTTCTTCAATCTATGTAGGACATACGTTCGGACAATCACCATGTGAGCAACATTCGGCAGACACGCGTAATGAGTCACATAGCGAAAGGCGTACTGACCTCAGCATCCTTCTGCGCCATCTATAATATTAGGATCCACGTTAATCAACAGATCAATCGAATATAATGGAATGGAACAGTTACATACTTGAGCTTTATTGTTCTGAACGATGCCTTGTATCTGAAACGTAACGGATGTTAAAAAAAAGAAAGACAAACGAGAAGCTCATAAAATGGAACGCGTACCTCTTCGTCCTTCGCCTTGACGATACCTTGCATCTGAAACATAGCAGATGTAAAAGACAAATGAGAAGCTCGCAGAAACGGAATGCAAACCTCTTCATCCTTCGCCTTAATGAAGCCTTGTATCTGAAACATAGCGTATGTAAAAAAAGCAAACGAGAAGCTCATAAAATGGAACGCGTACCTCTTCGTCCTTCGCCTTGACGATACCTTGCATCTGAAACATAGCGGATGTAAAAGACAAATGAGAAGCTCGCAGAAACGGAATGCAAACCTCTTCGTCCTTCGCCTTGACGATACCCTTGACGATACCTTGCATCTGAAACATAGCGGATGTAAAAGACAAACGAGATGCTCATAAAATGGAACGCGTACCTAAAACGTATGAGTAAGGCGGAAAGGTCTGGACCGAATACACTCACCTGACGATTAACACTTCCGATCTGAATTGCACAGATAGCTTTGATGAGTAAATTCGTAAAAAGCTAGAGTGTGAGGCTTACCTCTTGTTCTTCAAATTTTTTAACCTCTTTCCAGAAATCGATCTGACCAATGTCTATCGCGGTATGCCACAGCGTGATGCCAAGTGGACCGTAGCACGAATGGGGATCATATTCCTCCGATTCGGTGACTTTGACGTTCGGGAACTGTTGCCTTAGGATGCCGCATACGACTCCGGCATACCAATAGCAGTTCTCCTTGAAGACATTATAATATTCGTTGTGGTCACAGACGGCTCGCGCGAGGACAACGAGCTGGTAATAATAAAGTGGGACGTTGTTATCACCGAATTCGAGAGTCAACACTTGCACGTCGTCGGAAGGGGGATGATCGAGGCCAGTTATCTTGTCATTGGCATAGTTATTTGGCTTGATTGAGTCTAACGAGCGGGAAGCTGAAGACCAGTCCGAGGCGAGCATGCTTCGTTTCGGGGTCGGCTCGTCGGGCTGCTTGTTGGGCTGCTTGTCGGGCTGCTTGTCGGGCTGCTCGTCCTGGCGGTTCTGCGGTGAGCGCAGCCTTTCAATCTTCACCAAGGATGGCCTGCAGCCTTCCGCTTCGACCCATGCAACTAGGTATTCATGCTGAGGAGGGTGTGGCGCAGCCATGTTCTTGTAGAGAACAATCTTCGAGACTCGAAGAGCTCGAGACGTCTCGCGAGATCCTTTGGCGTAGTATCCGGCCAACGTATCCCGGAAGACGTGGATGGAGGCTTCGTTCAACGCCCCGCTGTCAGAGCGAAGGAGATAGTTTGGATATTTCGCAGCGGTGCTGGTGGTCATCCCTAGCACTTTGAGAATAGGGTAGACGAATGAATAGACGTGCTTGCTGAGGTTGTCGAGTCTGAACATGGTGCCAGAGCTGGTGTCTGTTGTATATATCCTGTTCAGGCTAATGGTGGTCAATGCACAAGGACGTTAGACGATATCGAGATTGACGCGGGCGTGTCAGTGAGAGAGGAACGTTGTAAGAGTTGAAACGAGCTGCCAGTCATGGCGTGGAGGAATGCGCCTACTTTGATTTCCAAAAAGGGGTTGGGTGATCGGATTGCGATCGACCATTTTAGATACGTAATAAGCACAACTATACATTTTATGTAGAATTCTATTACTATCTCCATTTATGGCCAAGGTATATTCACTTTACGTCTGAAAGTAAGGGAAAAGAAACATGTCATTGTTCTAAGTACCAGGCCAATCGTTGGTCACTTGTAAGTAGGTTGACATATTGAACATCCGGGCATTCACATCCCCCCACAAAAGAATGATTTAATGGAAACGCATCACATCAGTTTCTTATCCTGTCGCTAACGCGGTTCCCATGAGTGCATGCCGAAATGGTATCAACACAAATTTCACATTTCGCCGTCTTCCCTTGAATGACTGGGTTCTTCAGACGCCTGTGCTCTCAAGCTCCTGCTTCTGTGTCTCCGAAGCAAGAGCCGCACCTTATCGTCCTCGTTTTCCGCTTTTTGGTCAAGTAAAATCTCCAGATGCTCGTAATGCGGTAGCATTGCTTTAGTTCCATAAGCACGAGGCCGATGTGACCGAAAATTACGTCTAATCCGTGCATTGCTGAATTTAAAACCGCCGTGATAAGCCCTTCGCATCGTCGTTGGGACATGTACAGTATATTTTCCAGTACGTTCACTACGGCTTGTGGACATGCAACCTGTCGCGGGTGCAACTGCGTCGCTGAAAGGACTCCCGCAACAATGATTTCCTTCACGACCGCTGCGTCCCACAAACGCAGACAGCTGTTGTAATACCTGGATCCGACCGGCCTAACGTCTAGGCCTCTTCTCTTTTGACCGCTTCACGATCATCACCTGGCCTTTGAACGCCAGCCACGGCTTTGATCATTGATGATATATATATATGGTGCGTAATGCTGGACGTGTCTGGCAGCATGATTGGCGCTGCAGAGTTGTCACCCACCGAAGTGTTTGTCTTCATGGGTGCCAGCGTCCAGATTCACCTATCGTGGTAAATCTCCTGACGGTGCACGGTTATTCGGAAGCTCTGAACCCACTCGATACATGAAGGAGAGGCGTGCGATCAGTGGAAGTATGTTTCAGAGGAACATCTTTCGGACTGCGAGGATGTGTACAGGTGGGTACACTTAATATATCAACCTGGATCATCCTGCCTCAAGTGCCATCCTCAGAGAAATCATGATAATCGTAAATAGCACCGAACCAGAGTCCGAGCGTCCTCTATCATTACAAACAAGAGTATTCTTGCTACCAGCCAATAAAAAAAGATTCAGAAAAACAAGAAAAGTGGGAGGGAAAAAGGTAGGAAAAAGGTCGTTGTCCAGAAGGCGAATATGGCTAGATGAAAAGATGTAGATATATGGTATGCCAGTCGATAGAGAATATTCTCAAGTGACAGATGGGGGACAAGGGTAGGACCGAAGGAATGCAAGAGTGAAACTCGAAATGGATCGAGGTTCACAAAACAGCTTGTTCATCAGAACGGCTCCCCCGTCCTCGGTTGCACTAGTCGGACAGTGCCGACGTGGCCTGACGAAGGGCCGTCATCATCCCCGTCATCGTCCTTCTGCCACAAGCTTATGCTCTCCTCCCGATCGTCCTCCCCAGTGCCCTTCGGGTATTTCCTCTCCGCTCGCTTCTCCTTCTCCTTCTCCCGCGTCCGCGCTCCTTCGCTCGTCCACGAGTCCTGGCTTCGCGCCGAATCTGTCACAGACGGGAAGGACAGCAGCGTCTCCGTGTGGGACGACTTCTCGAACACGTCCCGCGAGCTTATCCGCGGCGGCAGGCCAGTCCGTTTGGCAGCTCCGCTGAATCGCGTGTTGACGGTCGGCGGAGCGCTGTGCACCTCGTGCTCGTTCGCAAAGCGCGACATGGGCAGCTCGATGCTCTGCTTCGGTCCCGTGCTGCCGCTGTTTTCGCTGCTGCCTCCTTCTGCTATCGGTGACAGGGACGTGTCGTCCATCTCGAGTAGATCCACTCTCGTGGCCGACGACGAGGTATCGGGTAGCCCGTCTATCTTGTTGTGCGGTAATGGAGGATAGGAAGGTGCCGGTGAACCCACCGCGAGGCGATGTTCCGTCGTGTGTTCATTGCCCGTCCCCGGCCGTTTATATTGGTGGACGACGTCTTGGCTGTCAAACTTGATGGAAAACTTCTTCGACATTGGAGACCCTATGACGGATGAGTGGGCATCGTCTCGCGGCGGCATGGGCGCGTCGTACAGCTGATGTCGCTTCATGCCGCTAGGATGGTCTTCAAGATCGGGAGGATGCCATTGCCTGTCGAACGAATTGCTTGGGATGCTAGACGACCGCGTCCTCGGAAGCTGACTGCTCTGGCTCATACGACGGACGCTGCGCGCTCGAATGATGCTGCCAACTGTCCCGAAGGAGCCGCGCAACGCGTCCATGCCAGGGTCTTCAATGCCGATGGCACCTTTCTCTTCAAGCGTTTCAGTCTTGGAACGAGCGGCTTCAAGCAGTAAGGTAGATCGGCGATCCAATTTGGTCAACGAAACCGGATCGACCTTGGACATTTGCAGGATGGTGATGCCGACACAGATGGTGAGGAATCCCATAACGATAGTCAGAATTTGTGGAGCACTGGCTTTTAAGCCTTGGAATAATATCTAGTGAAAAGTCAGTGGGACATGGGCATTGGCCTAGGGAACAAAACCAGTACGTACGATTGTCGTGACCATGGAGAAAAACGTAACTGAAAACGAAATCTGAGAGCTGAACTCTTCAACTCTTGGGTTGAAAAACGTACATATAACGTAATATGTGGGAGTAACTGCAGAGGAGGTTAGCGAATTGATAAGTCATGGTCTTGAAATGAGCATTTACCCATTGCTTTAGGAAAGGCGCATTAGTGACGACACTGAGATAACGGATGATTGCCATACCTGTGTTGAAAAGCGCCAGCGCTACGTTGAGATAATACACTTCTGTTACTGCACAGCTCGTTAGTCAGAATGTTTGAATTGTTGTTCGACGTACTTAGCGTAATCGCTACAAATGCCATTAAAAAGTACAAAAACCAATATTTGAACTGTTGACATATTGGTTGGCTAAGATGTGCTGCCTTGGATCGAATGAACGTACTTGGTTATCGCCCATTGCAGTGGTAACGATGGCAGAACCGAGGCCAGTTGTTACACTAACGCTAATACCGCCGATCATGCTGCAGACCATGATGTACCACAGCATGCTCTTCCGTCCATATCTACAAAGTGTCAGAGATGCATCATATCATAGCTCGCAACGCACCTGGGAGCAAAATAGAATATGATGACCAAAGAGGCGACGATGAGTACTGATCCATAGACGAGGAAGCCAGGCGCCAGGAATAGCTTCTGGAACTCCTTGATCTGTCCTACCGAGTCTTCTCTTGGCCCTTCAGTGAACGAGCATCAGAAATCTGATAATGCAGTACAGTGGCCTCAGGAAATCATTACCATTCAATGCAATAATGACAGATCCGATCTGCAGAGGCAGTGAATGCAGGAACCAATGCGAGATAACTCGGACTCACGATACACAACCCACACCCCAGCCAGCCGAAGAATGTGAGGGTCTCTTTAAGGAATATGGAGGAAAGGATGGCGCAGACAACGACTGAAAGTGCTCCGAGCGGAGTCTGTCCAACATGATGTTAATTCAGTAGAATGGCCGAAACGCCGAGGAGAAGACTTACAACGACAATGGCTTCCACAAATGCATATGCTAAACAAACGCCAATTGCTCAAAATTGAGTAATTCATGGCAGACCAAGAATATTGCGAAATACCTGCAAAATTGCACAACTCTCCAAGAATCATCACTGACATAGTGCGTCAATATCGAAGAAGAGAAGGATGCAGGTTGAATAACACACTGATCATTCCAGTCCACCATAGTGCCTAGAAAAGGCGGGCAAGCTTCAGCAGTTATGGCCACACCATGAAAATATGCCTCACCGATTTCAGATATGCCACACCCTCACCCGCTACTCCCCCGGCCTGCGAGCGAAGTAGCCCCCTCTTCTTGAACACAAAACTTGAACCTATAAGCAGACCGCTAGCGATGGCGAGTATGATACCGACGACCTATTGGACATATTGACTCCGCTGAGAAACGGCTAACAATTTTGACTGCGCAGCTCTACCTTCAGATTGTTACCGACCGACAAGGTCTTCGCGGCAGCTGATGAGGTCGCGGCGGCCGCCACAATGAGTCTTGAAGGCGAAGGTGGTGCGGACGACGACATGGCCGTCGTTGTCAAAGCTCTCTTGTTGCCAGATTGACTGGGCAGTGGCAGGATGGCTCATCGAACCGGTAACTGCCAAAAATAGAAAAATTCCGGCAATCTGCCTCCGACAAGGGATCGCAACTCCGCTCTTGGCTTGGCAAACACCGATTCGGCAAAAACATTCAAACGTTCACCGCCATGATTAATTCAGTTATCCGGTGTCATCATTTCCGCCATCCAGAATGAAAGGTAACTTGGATGAGTCCCAGGTGACATTCACTGCTCAGGATCTATCTTCTCTGAACTTCCTTTCCATCATCGTCATCTAGGTTGAATTCCCTTGGGGCTGCGACCAGAACAAAATAAAAGGCATCTGCTTGGTTGAGATAGCGATCTCTTCAGAAATAAGCTAGGCGACCGTATGATTTTTACGCGACCTCTTCCTCTAAAATGCTCGCGAAAACATACCAAACTGTACGACTGGCCTTCAACTTTGGCGAAGCCGGCCGTGGGCATCATGAGAGAATTACTGCGCACCAGTTTCGATCAGCGCTTCCGCAGGGAAGCCGTAACTCCCCCTTTTTTCGCGTCTTAGTGCTGACCTATCCACCGGGGCTCACTGGTCTCGAACCCGCTGCCGGACCCGGCAATTGCGACCTGCCTTTTGGATTTGGTGATTTTGCGTCGCTGGAGTTGCTTGATGACTTTTGATGACTTCAAGTTGATTCTGTCTGTGTGTCGCGACGGCCGGCACGCACATTGAGGTTTCAACTGCTAGAAGAGATCTAGACTGAGCATTGAGAGGAAAAACTGTGTGTCTGTCTTGGCGATTACCAACCAACTTCTTTAGGCGTCGACAGTGCGTAAAGTAACGAGCACGTCTGTAGAAAATTTCAACTCTCCACAGAAAATCCATTTACATAGCTTCCTGGTATCGCGCGGCCTTGTATATCCCTCAAAGAATCAACCAACTCAACGACTACAAAAGACTTCGGTTTTCGATAGCACCAGCCAGAGCAGACCCTGCCTGATTCCATGAAACAGATACCGCTGAACGTATCGTGGCAATGCAAAGACGTCTCAAGACATTCTCCCATCGGACAATTCCAATACATCAGAGGTTATGCAGGGGGGGTATGAGACGAACAGGAATCAAACGAGCTCTACCTGCAGAGCTATCTAGTTGCTCCCAACCCCAGTTTTGAACGCTTGATGATGGCAGTCAGCGGTGCATCCAGGCCACCATTGATGCCGATGCGTTCCCCTTCCGACCATCCCATAGCAGCCAACATCCTAAAGCCGATGTTCGAAGCATTGATTTTAGGCGCCATCTAGAACGCTTGGCGATAAGCATCTACAAGGAGAAACACGGAAAATATTGCATGCGGCGCACCTTGCCTACTTCGTCCCCTTCCTTGTGTGCGGGAGCACGTGCTTTCCCTTCCCCTCTCCCTCCCCGCCCAGAGTCGGACCCCGTGAAGTCGCCGCCGCCCATGGTGCGCCTAAGGATATTGCTTATCTTCCTCTCGTCGATCCTGACCCCGCTAATTGACTTTTTGATCAGCATAGTGTACCTCGTGTCGCCCTTGCCCTTGCTCTGGCTCTTCAGACCGAAAGCGATCGCCATCTCGTGGATACTCCTCCTCGTTTCTTTGTCGCAGGGTGGAAGGGACATAGTTCCGGGTCCACCGATGTCTGTGAGGAATCGTCTGATCTGTTGCACGAGCGTCGTCATGTCGATGACACGGTTCGGCAGCACTTGGATCGTCGCATCCATTTTCGCTGCAGCTAGCATCGCTTTCTTTCCCTTGGTGCCACCTTTCTTCTTAGACAGGGGATCTGCGGCCGTCTCAAGCTTTTCCAATTCACGGGCTCGCTTGCGCTCCGCTTTCTTTTTCCGGTCTTTCTCCCATTGTTCTGCCAATTCTGGTGACAAGAATTTTCCCTTCTCTTTACGTTTCACTTAATGGACACAGGGCCTGGTCAATGGCAAGGGGATATAAATTCGTTCTTTAGGAGCTTACCGGCAGGTTGGAATGCGTCTAGGTCGTCGAACGACCCATTTCTTATTGCTTCATATAGTTTCTTACGTCCCTTTCGAGAACGACCTAATGCCGCGGTGTCGCTCTCGCCAAGGATGTCCTAGAGGGGCAGGACTTTGAGAACACAACAGATATGCACTGTCAAAGACACGAACCTCCAAAGTAGCAATGTAATCCTCGTCTTGTTCCGCCCAAGGCAAATTTGAATTGAAAGAGAGCTCCTCATAGTCATCGATATCATCGTCTCGCAGCTCAGATGTCGTGGCCTTGGGTTTCTTGGCGCGCGATGCCTCCCTCAGACGTCGCAAACGTGCAGAGAAATCGTCGAGGTCATCGGCGCTACTGCTCTCGTCTTCGTCCTCGTCATCCTCATCTTTTTCCGGTTCGCCAACTTGGGCGTCGCCTTCCGCAATCAGCAATCGTTCCTCCGCATCGAGGATCGCATCAATCTCCCCTTCACTGGACTCTGACCCCGCATCCTCTTCTGAGGATTCGCTATCCTCGCTGCTTCCTGCATCCCTCCCAATCAACTCTTTCTCATCTTCTTGCCTCAGCTTCTCCTCGTCCGCGATGTCATCCATCGTGACAAAACTCTGCCCTTTGCTACTCATCCCTTCCATAAAGCTTTTCATGGCACCCATGTCGAACTGAATATCGGGGTCCAATTCCATTCCTTCCGCCAGACCGTCGTTGACTTGGAGCTTCCTATTGCCCGCGCCCCCCGCAGCCTCGCCATCATCGTCAGATCCCCAATCAATGTCGGAATCGCCCCTTCTTCGGGACTCATACATCGGATCCCTTTCATCCGCGCTAGCGTTGTGCAGGCGCGCTTCGGACATGAGCGCGCCAAACGAGGAGAACATGGCCTGCCGCGCCTTGCGTTTTCGCTGAACGCGCTTCGTCGTCGTCCGCGACTTCACGAACGCAACGGCCTTGGACTTGGGTGTGAACGTGGCGTAGCGCCGTTGATGCTTCTGAGGTGCTGGAGATCCCGATCCGGATGAGGGTATTCCGGAAGCAGGCTGTGTCTGCGGGGCAAGCTCCTTCGCAGGCGACGGAGATGGGGGTTGGGCTATCTCTGCATCACCTTGCTGCTCAGTGTGGTTCGCCGTTGGAGTGGAAGTGCGGAGTTCCATAGTACCGGTCAACACAGATGTCTCGAGGAGCGGCGCTGCGGTCTGGGGCTCAGGAGCACGAGTATCGCGACCGGAGCGGGGATGAGGCGCGACATAGACGATAACATCTTCGTCGTCGTCAATGATCACTTCTGGACGTGCAGAAAGCGTAGGCTGGTTCTCTGGAGCCACCGGTGATGGTTCGGTGTCGATGTAGAAAGCTGGCGTCTCGGATGATTGTGATTCAGATGGCTGAGCCTCCAAGGGCTGTGCATGCGGAGCAGGCGCGTCTGCAGAAATAGCATGATCATCAGAGGTGGTGAGACTGGTTGCGGTGTCCACGGGTATGGGCATCGCGCCATCATCAAGTGCATAAGAGTGGTCCATCGTCGGCCGACTATTTATATAGAATCCCGTTAATTGTTGTTCCACCACTTCGATATCTGATTTAGAAGCTGGAGTGGGTTTAAGATCGAGCAATTTTTCAGCATCATTGAAATCGATGACTTCTAAGTCTTCGCCATCTCGATCCTCGTCCGAGTTCGGGAACATCGGTGGTTGATGGCCATTACTGAATACTCGGAAAACTTGGTTTGCAGTAGGGAGATGATCCTGTTCTTTTTCACCTATTCCAACAATCAGAGACAGACGATGTCAATGATGGTTATAAAGTGACTTACCAACATCTTCAACAGGTTGCAATATCTCTTCTTCGACTCTGAATAGAAGTGGCGTATGTTCGGAGCGTACGAAAACAATGGGTTTTAGAAAGGGTCTCTCTTCGTTTAGAAGCTTTGACAGCGGAGCGTCTCGTCCTCGAAAGTCAGGTTCGCGTCCTCTTCCCCGCCCTCGTCCTCGCCTCGGTGTGACGTCGCCACGCCCCCGACCGCGGGGCGAATCGCTTTCTCTCACTGGTGTTGTGGAACCCGAACTTCGGATACCAGAATATTTCTGTGCAAAACCACGAGCTAGAAGGGATGATCCACGACCGAACGTCCGAACTGGGAGAGATTAAATAGCTGATGCTGGTGAAACGTTTTCAGAGGTACACACACTCCGATTGCATGCTCAACTCTTCTATCTCTTGCATGGAGTGATACATCTTGACACCTTGTCCTCGACCACGACTTCCTGGGCCATAGCCACGGCGGCCTCTGCCCCTGCCCCTACCTCTTCCACGACCCGCTTCTAGCGAACGATCGCTGTTGCTGTGATTACCGCCACGTTGTGAGTCTTGCCCGTGTTTATAAGAACCCTTTACCATGTTGAATGAGCCTTATCGGGAGCCCTGCACTGACTGTCGAGCGATGTGTCCGTAGAATTTCTCGTTCTCCGGGGCGGCAAGTAGAATGACTAGATCGAAAAACTGATGGGTTAGCTAAGTCCGATCATGTGGTCTATAATTTTCGAATTCCCCAATCGTCTTGGCGCCAGAAAACTGGGGCTTAAATTCGCTGTGTACTTTGATCAGATGGGGAATGCAATACAGAACAATCATACGAAATGACGCGGAGATGTTTTTTCAAGACCGAAGGGCTGGGGTGATCATTCAGATTCCACAATCATACTTAGTCGACTGGCGACTCGCCCTTAACTTGGTCTGAAACTTCGTAACTTGCCACTCTTAGGAGCATACTAGTGTTGCTTCTATCTCCATGATGAGAGAGGCTATGAGACGACAGTTAACCGCCTTTCATTGTAACTGTCATGACATCCGCCGTTTGGGTTAGTGGCAGCGCAACGTGATTTGCTCGGCACCAATGGAAACAGAATCCACCACTCGCACTGATCGGACACCCGTCGTAAGTCATCAACATAACTTCTGTTTTCTTTTTCCTTCACGAGAGTAACAGTTTCTCTGTCTCATGTTCATCAGCGATTTGGCCGCAATCAGTTGGACGAAGGAACGAATAGTTATGGACTAGTGGCGAGATCATCCTTCGTTTCCTCCATGACTGAGTCTGAGTAGCTTTTATCAGGCTTGACAATGCGTTCGCGGTGCTCAGAGCATGCCATAGTCTCTGAACTTTTTCGCATTTACCTATACATGAACTCTAACGTAGCACATGCATTGCCTATTGCATGAAACGCAACGTCGTTGATGCCACTGTGGCGTCAATGGGGACCCCACCAATGGTTTGACACTCCATGTGTTCCTTCGTCTCGGAACACCCAACTGTTTCGGCCAACAGGTCTAGTCATTCTCACCTTGGGGCTTTGAAGTCGTGTTGTGCGGATACCGTCAAAGGCCAAGAAAAACGCGGGTCCCCCGAGCATATGCAGTGACCGGTCACCGTGATGGATATGTTGTCCCAGCGGCTCTGCAGACATGTTTCCTCGAGACGCTCCACTTTTGCTTCCGGAAATTGAACACAAGGCAATGCAAACCTAGCGTAGACAGACTTCAGGATGGCAGGTGAGAAAGGCTTAAATACTGGCCTGCACTCGTCTCGATTCCTCACTACTCAGCCGGTCTGGGAAGACGCGCAACAAAGAAACACTCACTCTTCAGCAGGACTGAACAAAATCCACCTCCTTCTCAACGCATATCACTCATCCTCATATTCATCATGAAGCTCACTTTCTCCCAATCCATCATCCTGGCCTGCGTCGCCTCTTCTGCCCTCACCGCCGCAGTCCCAGCTTTTCCTCTTGAGGCTCGCGAGCCTCGTCGCGTTTCCCACAAAAAGGTGACCGATGTCACTGCCGCCGCCACCGACGCGACCGCCGCCTACACCTCGCCCAACCTCGTCGGTAGGAGCATCGAGGATGACCTTCTCGTCGAGCGGGAGCCTGCTCGCGGCCGCGGCCGCGGTCGGGCCCGCTCACGAGGCCCAAGCCAAAACGCAAGGAACGCTGCTCAGGGCGTCGGCGCATTCGTCGGCGCCGCTGGTGCTCAACATCTCAACCAACAACAGAACCAAAACACAGGCGCCGACCCCAACGTTGCAGCCCGAAGCATCGACCTTGACGAGTTCGATATCGAGACTCGCGATTTTGAGGACGATCTCATCTTCGAGCGATCTCCGAAACGCGGTGGCAAAGGCCGCGGCCGCAGCCGCAGCCGAGGTCCTAGCCAGAATTCCAGGCAAGCCGCCCAAGGCGTTGGCGCCTTCGTTGGTGCTGTTGGTGCTCAGCAAATAAACCAACAAAACACCCAAGACAATGCTGCACGCAGCCTGGACGTCGATGAATTTTCCGTGGAGGCCCGTGAATTCGATGACGACCTGCTTTGGGAGCGCGCTCCCATCACCGGTGCTGAAAGAGTCAAGAGATGGCGGAAACGCCACCCGCGTTACAGTAGTTCGAGCCGTCATCCAGGCGCTGGCGCAGGCGGCGTCGCCAGCAGCACCAATTCAGGCAATTCGGACGGCGCATCGAACATGGCGACCCGCGATTTCGATGACTACCTCCTCGTTGAAAGGTCGCCCAAGAAGGGAAAGGGATCGAGGAAGAACAAGAAGAAGGCTGCCCACTTGGACGATGGCGACTCCGTCGCTAGCGACGTCACAACTGGCCTCCAGTCGCGCGACTTTGAGGACGACCTCCTCTTCGAGCGCTCGCCCAAGGGCGGAAAGGGAGGAAAGGGCCGCGGCCGAGCTCGTAGCCACGCCCACAACGCCGGTTCTGTCATCACAGAGGCTGCTGGTGCGGCTGGTGCTGAGGCGGCTGCGAATCTCCAGACGCGCGACTTCGAAGACGACCTTATCTTTGAGCGTTCTCCGAAAGGTGGAAAGGGAGGAAAGGGACGTGGACGGGCACGTAGTCATGCTCACAACGCTGGCTCTATCATCGGAGAAGCCGCTGGTGCGGCTGGCGCCGAGGCGGCTGCTAACCTACAAACTCGGGGCTTCTGGGAAGCTCTTGTGCAACGCTCGCCTAAGGGTGGAAAGGGAGGAAAGGGGCGCGGACGAGCACGTAGCCACGCCCACAACGCCGGTTCTATCATCGCAGAAACCACTGGTGCAGCTGGCGCTGAGGCTGCTGCTAACCTCCAGACTCGGGGTTTCTGGGAAGCTCTTGTGCAACGATCGCCTAAGGGTGGAAAGGGAGGAAAAGGACGTGGGCGAGCGCGCAGTCACGCTCACAACGCTGGCTCCGTCATAGCAGAAGCCGCTGGTGCAGCCGGAGCTGAGGCCGCCACCAACCTGCAAACTCGCGAATTTGAGGACGATCTTATCTTCGAGCGCTCGCCCAAGGGTAGAAAGGGAGGCAAGGGCCGCGGCCGAGCTCGTAGCCACGCCCACAACGCCGGTTCTATCATCACAGAAGCTGCTGGTGCGGCTGGCGCTGAGGCCGCCGCAAACCTCCAGACTCGCGAATTCGAGGACGACCTTCTCTTCGAGCGCTCGCCCAAGGGCGGAAAGGGTGGAAAGGGACGGGGACGGGCACGCAGCCATGCTCACAACGCTGGTTCTATTATCACAGAAGCCGCTGGTGCGGCTGGCGCCGAGGCCGCTGCTAACCTCTAGACTCGTTAATTTGCAGAAGATGCGCTTGTCGAACGGTCTCCGAGGATGAGGGTTCGGGGTATGCGCAACAGGTATGGAGACTTCTCTTCCAGGACCTATGCCGAGACGTAAATGATGCATGATGGAAAGAGTAGGATACCGTTACAATATTGTTCGATGGTAGTGCAAGACAGATAGATAAAATGTTCTGTTAGTTTGAAAGTGGTGGAATTGTTCTGCAATCCTTTGTGTGAATTGGAGTCTCTCACCAGAAAATTGGACCCTTGGAAAAAAGCAAAAACAAACACACCTCTTCCTCATTGGACTCCAATCCAAAACATTGTTCGGTGTGCATCATCGTGCCAAGCGCGATCTATGAACTCCAGTGGGATGTAGTATACATCGATTCATGGATACTGACATCGGAGGATTCCTCGTCATGTCGTATCCTTGGTGTGCCCCGAGTTTCATTGACAGCGCACTCAAATAATTATTCTTCGTAACCTACAGGTGGGTGTTATCTCTAAGAATTTCAGGTTCTGCGGTTGGGTTGCATTTCGGAATGGAACGCATCGCTTCGTTCTTCAATGGAGCGGAAATTACCCAATCTTCTTCGTTTTGTCTCTTTCTACTTACCGGCGCATCTGTCACCGGCATCTCGACGCCCTACGTTCCACCTCTACCTGTCATCCCGTAGCCCTCATGCGAGTCTTGAGATAACAGCGCTGGGCGCACATCGCGATGTTCATGGTAACGATGTGACAAGATGTCAGAGAAGGTGGATGTAATTGCTATTTATAGGCATTATCGTTATCAACACCTTCAAGTTGTACCGACTTCGAAGGCGGGATGCTGAAGCTCTTTACGTGGATATCAATATTGATCCTAGGCAATATCGAAGGATTCTCGTTCGTATGGACGTTCCACGGGTATGCTTGTTGCTTCACGTCCGTTGTAGTGCGACTCACTTGTATATTTTATGCAGCGTCTGCATCATCGCGCTTGTAGCGCTCGCTGTCCATCACTCTTACATTTACTTCCGCCTGTCCGGGTTTTTCAGGTCGAACAGCTCCGTAGACGTGCATATCAAAAAGCAAATGATATAATTCCGATTTTTCCTGCATTGTCGACCGTGTCCTGTCGGGATTAGCACTCACGCGCTCCATTCTTAAGAGCTGGATCCACCTGGTGTCTCAGCCAAGCCCGACAGACGTCTCCCGTCCCGTATTTTCCGTCCTCTCGTTCATTTCCAATTCGCCTGCATTTCCGTCACTCATTTGTCAAGTCCACTCTTGCAAAGGATCACACGCCCTTCGGGCACACATTCATTTTACTGACACCGCCGACAACGCACTCAAGATATGCGTGGTCTATGTTTCGCATCGTTTTTTCTCTGCTTCTTCACCTTGAAGACTTGCTATGCTGTACCAAAGCCGGCCTCTTTGGCCAAGGCCTTTTTAAATCGCAGCTTGTATGCATCGCGCAGCGCCATCACGCGGACTTGGAACGCATCCAGGGAGACCGGTGAAGGACTGGATAAGCGAGACGGGACAAAGTACGTTTTCATGCACCATGTAAGTATTCCGTGAACGTCGTGGATTCTTTGAAGTTTCACCGTGATTTCAGATTGTAGGCAGTGAGTCTGTAATTCTTGCGAACGCAATTGCAGCTGTTGATATAGTGCGTATTCAATATTCTTTCTTCTGAAGATACGTAAGTACTGGTCGTTACTACGCTTGGGTTATCTCTGAATTCCTGCCATAGCTATCCTTACACAATGGCTGACTGGGTAGATGACATCCGGCGTATCGAAGCTAAAGGGGTGTAGGTTACCTAATAGAGATATCTTCCAACCACAGTATTTGCTGACGAGGTAACTAGGGACGCCATCGCACTTAACCTGGGAGGCGATACGTGGCAACGCAGCCAAGTGGCATCCGCCTATGCAGCCGCGGCATCCATCAACAGCAAGATGAAGTTATTTCTATCTTTTGACTTTACCGCCATGCCTTGTGACGTCGAGGACCTGATTGGCCGAGTCAACCAATTCGGCGATCATCAGAACCAGTTTCACGTTAACGGGAAACCGATGATCTCCAGTTTCTCGGGCGATTGTTTGGGCAATTCCGGATGGGCCACTCTGAAAAGTCGCACTAACGCCTACTTGATGCCCTTCGTATGGGGTCTCGAAGGTCAGTTTGACAGTTGGCCAAGTTTAGATTCTTGGTACTGGTGCGTTGTTCTACTACGCCCATGTCATCTCGTTCATTGAGGAAACATGCAGTTGGGGCTGTGCTTGGCCTCAAGGTGACTATGACAAGACGGTAGGAACAGTTCTTGTTGTCATGATTAACATTATTGATCGCAGCTCTAGACAGGCGACGACGAGTACTGTGAGCTTCGTGAATTTTTTGCGAGTTGATTGACTTACAGATTGTAGATATGAGTCAACTGGGTTCGCGGTATGCGACGACCGTAAGCAATTGGATGTAGTATGTTTTTAAAACAACTTCTGCGTTGATTCATTTGCTTACCCCCGCCCTGACAGCACCCACTACTCATATAAGAACTGGTACAAACGTGGCGACGATTGGCTCCTGGCCTCTCGTTGGGAACAACTCATGGAGATGAGGGATAGGTTGACCTTCGTGGAAATGATAAGCTGGTAACATCATTTATCCCTTGACCATTGTCGTTATTTACAACCCGACAGGAATGACTATGGGGAGTCGCATTAGTGAGTTGCACGTTTCATGGAAAGGACATGGGCTACAACCGACGTATTGCAGTTTCGGTCCTATCAAAGGGGCACAACCGGACGGGACGACTTGGACCAATAATTTTCCGCACACCGCATGGTATGACATGTCCGAGTACTACATAACAGCGTTCAAGACCGGAAGTTATCCAGCTGTAACCGTGAGCTATTTCCTCTTGTCTCCTTGTACTGATCTGAAATTTCATTACCTGAAATAGCAAGATGTCATCTACTATTGGGCTCGTCCACATGCCGCTTCTGCTGTCGCGACTTCAGACACATTGGCTAGGCCGGTCGGGTTCGATTGGACTTCTGTTCGTCTTGTCTTTGCGTCCTCTTTCATCTATTCTTATGTCTCTTGCCTTGCTAGGACACGCTATGGGCTGTCGTTTTCGCAAGTTCACCTAGCAGTGTGACTCTCAGGTGTGGAAGCTCAGTCCAAACATTCGACGACGTGAAGGCTGGCGTTACGAAGCTGAAAATACCCCTGTCACCTGGAAAGATCACCGTCACCATGGTCAGGAACAGTGCTACCATCATTAACGACTCGCCAGCCGATTACACATTTTCCACTGATCCATCTCTTTGTAAGTAGTGCTCAAATCTTGCCACGTGCCCACCTCGCTCATCCACTCGCTAGATAATTATAACGCGTTCGTTGGTTCAGCGAGTAAGGACTTCCTCTATTAATAAGCTATGTTGCTCAACTCCCATTCTCTGTTTTCCAGAAGCTGTGACCGCTCCGCCTGCGAGCACATCGGCAGCCTCACCGCCCTCAACCACGTCTCCGACCCAAACCACCTCATCAGCCGCTTCTACGACCACGGCAGCCCCGACTTCTTCATCTACTACAATCTCAGGGGTGGACTGGACATACCTCGGGTGCTATCCTGATTATACACCTCGTACATTGAACAACGGTTTCATGACCTCGGCTGCGAATCAATCGGTCGCAACATGCCTGGCTATGTGTGGGGCACGGGGATATGCTTTCGGAGGCACTGAATACGGAGTTGAATGCTGGTGCTCGTCTGCTATCACCGCAGGCGTAGAGCCCACTGATCCTCGTGACTGCAACACGCCGTGCTCTGGAAAAGGTAAGCGGTGCCTAACTTGCAACGTATCAACATTGAGATTCTTTTCTGCATAGCGAGTGACATATGCGGCGCCGGGAATAGACTTTCGCTTTACCATGCATCCAAAATCCAACCTTCTGGGACGATGACGTCCCAGACTCCCACAAGCTCGGCTTCGCCTCCCACTGGAAGCGGATTCGCATACCATGGTTGCGTGGCAGAGGGTACGACTGGTTCACGTCGCGCTTTGAGTGGACCAAGCTTTTCGCGTTCAAATATGACCCCCGCGTTATGTCAATCGTTATGTTCGAACTACAAGTTCGCAGCTGTCGAATATGGGTATGTCGTCTGTCGCTTGCGTCGTTTTGCTTCGGCCAACCACCTGATTTTTAGTGACGAATGTGTGTGTCGACGTGTCGAACGGCGACATTCTTCGTGCTAACGCTTCAACTTTTAGGTTATTGCGGAAACTCTCTGACGAACAATGGCGCTACAGGTGATCGTATTCCAGAAGGCGAATGTTCCATGCCCTGCGCTGGCGACGCTTCGCAAAAATGTGGGGCAAGCTGGATCCTGTCCGTATATCAAAATTCGAAGACAGGCCCTCCAACAGACAATTTAGTACGTTCGAATCGGATTCACTTTCTCAAGGTGTATGCTTATTTCCCTCTAGCCAAACGGCTGGACCAGTGCAGGATGCTTCACTGACAGTTGGGATCGAATTCTCCGACATTCTTTTACCGATCAACCAGGAATGACTGCCAGCAAGTGTATTGGCATCTGCTCTGCCCAAGGGCAGAGCATTGCCGCTACAGAATACGGTAGTCAGTGCTTATGCGGCTCACAATTCTTCAATCTGCTAGCGCTGGCGCTTTGGTGGGCAGTGCTGATTGTAACATGAAGTGTAATGGTGCGCCATCGCATCTCCTTCCTCTGCGGATGGTATACATAAACTTATTCCACAGGCAACACTTCTGAAAACTGTGGTGCAAGTTGGCGTGCCAATGTGTATACCAGACCGGGTATCTCACTGTCTGCGACAGTACAAACTAACCTATAACTTATCAGTATCTTGCATTGCTGTCTTGTGATTGTTTCGTATATCTGTTCCTCTTCGCTTTGCCGTGCATATGCATACACATAGGGCGTTCATTCAGTCTTAGATATAATTATTACGACATTCGGATTGAAAGCGCTGAAAAATGCGCCTCATGAAGATAGTGATTCTGGAGTTCGTGCATGCAAGTTTGTCATAGCAAGTATGTGCGAACAATAAATTATGTGGTGGCAGCGAGGGTGCACCTTTTCCATGGTGACATATCAGTAGTTCCGGACAGTATTGCTTTTTGCATAATCTCGGACAACTTGCCCATAAACAGCCGGAAGTGCCGCTGTCTGAGCTGCGATCTGTCGAAGAACGTTTTCCATCGATGAGAACCGAGCCTCCACATTTGCTCCAGTGTTGCAAGACGTCGATCCATTTTGTTTTCCAACTCCACCAGTCGCTCTTCAACTTTTGATTCAATCGATGAAAAACCTTCCGCGACTTTGAATTCCAATGCCACAAGGCGTTGTTCTAGCGCCATCAGCTTTTCTTCGGTCGTGGCGGCCTCACCAGTAATGGAGGCGTCACGGATTCGTACCAACGCATGCGCAAAGGTATGGCCCTCGATGGTGCTCGGCTGTCTCTTGGAATCGCATTCTATACAAATGAACGTGTCGCGTGCTAATAGTTGTAGGTTAGATCACGAAAATTCCATGTCATTGCCTGGACACATACAACAAACGATGCACACCCAACAAGGTGGCGCGATGTTCTTGAGACAGCATGCACAACGCAAGTCGGACTTGGAGCGTTCTGCAGGACTTCGCTCGTCTTCAGGTCGCACAGACATGGTTTCGATCGTCCGGAATAATGCTTTGATTCGCTCTACGGTCTCACGTGCCGATATCACTATGCGAGAGAACTCATAGTCGTGAAGAGTCTGTTCCACCTTGACGAGAGAGTGCCAAGCTTCATGATTAAAGGAGCGTTTCGCAGGCGTCTTGTCAATGCATGAAGCGCAGAGATCGATATTGTCAGATAGATCTTCGGACATGCAATGAATGCAGAGCATTCTCCACTTCGTTAATCGACGTTCACACCAATCACAACCCCAAGCGCTAGACCCATACATTAGCATTACGGTCAAACACGTATGTCAGAATGACTTACGGATGCCATGGAAGCTTCTGTATCTCAAATTCTGCCAAAGCTTGATAAAACCGGGCTTCTGAGGGGTTGAGATTCCGCCTGAGATACTCTAGCTCGCCATTTTCAACGGAATTGAGGGGAGTTTGTGGTGTAAGTCCCATGCGACGATCAGGGATCTTGTCGTTAGCTCAACGAAGCGTTTCCTTTCGTTAAACCGAGTCTCGAAGAACCTTCTTGACCAAAGCTTTTCCTGCGCCATATGGAGAGTGGCGCCGCATACAAATGCCCATCGTGAACGAACAGGGTCTTCTACGAATTCGTCCTGGGTGTATAAGTATCGCAGTAAGGATGGGTGAATCCTCCTTAAGACGAAAGACAAATTGGCGCTTTCATCTTCTGAGTCGTTCTCCTGAGCGTGCTCCACTTTGCGGTTATGAAATCAGATTCATCCAACGTGCCAGTAAACGTCCTCGTCAAGCCTTCCTTTTCATCAGTGACGGTGAACGTGAACTCAAGGAAGTCGTGTTCAAAGTCGGTGATCTCTCCGATGAAGTCAAAAGCGCTCGAATAGTCTTCGCCCTTTCCAATAACGTTCCTGTGATCCGGGGTTACGCGCATTGACAGACGTAAAATGTGAGGAATCAGCTCGTCCCCTTCTTTCTTGAGGCAACGTCCCGACCACGTTCCTTGGATCGGATTTGATACCTTGGCTAGACGCTGGGGTTCGAATTCGAAGTAGTCAGACGAATGGTACCCGTCCTGAACACCGTATTTCAGAATATCATGGGGCAGAGTGGCCGCGAGCGCCTTGATGTTTTCGCGAGTCATGTCCTCAAACTTGGGCCGTATAACACCGTCCTCCCCGTTCATCCACGTTCCGAAAGAGTTTTGAATCGGAATTCGCCGGACATCTCCGTACGATAATTGGAACTACATAATATTTGCCAGGAGGCCCACGCGCAAGCCAAAGATAGCACTCACCACTCCAAATGCAAAATTGCTGAGTCGAGCTTGGATATCGACGTGCGTTTGCTTGAAGATCGCTATAAGGCAAGTGAGACATTGCAGGAAGGACGACCATGAAGCACGGACGTACCTTCAAGATTGTGAACGCGCTGTTCGACGGCTAGGAGAATTGAGACCAACGATTCGTTGCAGGCGACTAGTTCCTCGGTGTCGATGACGTGATTACAAGCAATAGTGAACACTTTTAAATGTTGCCGGAGCAGAAGGTATATTAGAGGAAATACGTACTACTTCGGCATCAATAACCACAACTATGATAGAGAGGGAGACTGGGCTTACTCGTTCGATTCGCCCTTGTCCAGTGATCAGTGAAACGGAGGCTGGAGTGTCGAGCTCATAAGCCACATCTCGCAAATTCTGATCGAGCCTCAGCTCTTCGGCCTTCTCATAGCTCTCCACCAGTCGCATGAGATCAGTGTCTCCCAAGACCTTGGGGCTGACGCGGCGAGCGGATCGCAAAAGAAGCTCGATCCTCCAGAATGACGAATGGAAGAGGTATTCGTCCACCGCTCTGCGATTCGAGGGAAGGACGAATTCGAGAGTTTTGAACATCCTTGACACCAGCTCATAGATGTGTTCCTGGTACCGCGTCATGCTAGCTTGCCACCCTACGCTTCCGTCAGTCAACGCCACTATTAGCGTGAGAATTGGAACTTACCTACAGCCCAGTAGGCAAACCATGAGGCAGATTCCATCCATCGGGTCTTTCCTCGATGAAGGTGTTCACCTCCTTAACGCTTATAAATCCCGTTCCGTCGTCATCGACTGCTTCTTGTATCGGTTGTACGTAGGCAGCATTGACATATGCCAGAGCCCATTTATCGTCTTGGCGTTTTCGTGGAGCGATCATGCTGACCCGACCACTTCCAGGTGTCTGTGGAGAAGGAAGTTGTACGAAGGTCGATGACTGAGGAGTATCCGAGCTCAATTGGTCCGAATAGTAATCGTGGAGTGCAAGCACAAATCGAGTTGCTTTGACGCTGCCTTTCCATCCCTGACAGAGAAGATCTAACGACGGGTTGAAATTCAGAATCGCGTCTCGTAACGCACCATTTCTTTCCAAATGTTTCGCAGATCCTGAAAGCGATGTTCTCAGGTCAGATACCTGCCATACTTAAGAATGGGATACCTACAGGATCAGTGATTCGGTCATGAGCACCGGCGAGAATCGAGCTGACGATGTAATCCGATTCTTGCTGGACCGTCTCGGCGAGTTGCTTGCTCTGTATATCAAGTTTGCGCTCGAAGAGGACCATGTTCCGGCTAAACGCATCATCGATGTCTTCTTGCATTTCTTTCAACAACTTCTTCTTGATGTCCGGGAGCTCATTCGACCGTCGTCCTGTCTCGCGACCAGAAAACTTGGACAGTGTTTCTCCGCTTTTTGCAATGAGCTCTTCGAGTAGTTGATCATTAGTAATGCACGCTTTCGGCCCGCCGTTCTCGTCGATGAACTTTTGGACCTCCTTCTCGCGAGGCGTATCCAGTTTTCGAAAGAGTAGTATCATGTCCAACTTTTCTTCGATGTCACGCAGACGGTCGCTGTGTCCATTGAGTTTCTGATTCGCGATGTCGACTCCAATAGAAGTGTGCAATGAAAGGCCAAGCTCTAGGCTTTTCCGGCGCTCAACGAACAGTTCAGCGTATTCTGCCAATCGAAGCTCATATTTTCCGGCCTTGACCGTTTTAGCTGGAATACGTGTTATGTTAGCGTCGAACAAGGACATGGTGATAAAAATATACTTACCGAGGAAACCTTTTTTAAGATACACGTCGCACACCGAGCCACATTCTTTCACATCTTTAGCGATAGTTTTCATCAGGCCTTCCAACCGACGGGCAATGCTGACGCCGTCTGGGCCTTGTTCTTCGGAATTCCGGATATGACGAAGCCTTCAATCGTTTATCTGTTGTAGCGGGCTGCGACGAGAAGAGTGGATGACCTACTCAAAGAATACTGCCATCAAATCCCGCATTTGCACTTTAACAGCTAGCGCTTTCCGGTCATTTTCTCGTCTGGTGATGTCCATAGTGACGACGAGAGCAAATGCCCCAACAGCAACTGCATCGCGCATCAGCAAGAGCGGTCGTTAACGAATAGAATTGAGCTCGTACTGGCAATGAACGGATGGAGCTGACTGAGCGCAGTCAAACCCTTGATTAACGTTTTCGACATTTCCGTGAAATTATTAAGTTGATCATCTATGGACTTTGCGTCCGCTTCACGATGTGCAATGTTTCGTTGTGTGGGACGTATCGAGTCAGAGTTGGCTTCGTAGTAGTCCTGCACATATTGGTAATCGTCGCGAGATTCTTTCGCCTGGTTTGGTTGACTGTGCTGCTCGTAGTATTCTGCAGCCTGTCCTCGTGCACTTGTTTCGGGTACAGGCAACTGTTCTTTGGCCTTTTCAGGCGGTTTTTGGGACTTTCCGGTCCACGACGGCATTTTGGAAGGTCGTTATGACTCGACAGAACAGTTCAACTTGAGGCCGAAGAGCACGGCAGTTATGAACACCACACAAAACTGGATCGGGTCCGATGGCTGTGAGGAGGGCGGATGTTAGCGATGTCGTCTGATCGCGTAGCGTGCAGATCCGTGTCAATCGAAAGCGCGCCCAGTTTGGTATGTCAGCCAAGTCGAAAATCCAAGAGAACTTGTTCGAAGGTAAGTCATGAATGAGGGACACAAGCTTTATCTTGAAAGCTTCGGCCCTGATGAACTAATCAGATACATCCCTTTCGTTTCGTGCTTCGAGGACAACGAGCGCCCAACGTTCATCATTGGTCAGCCTGTCAAGAATATGGACGTCGTTTCCACCTAATGTAGCCGGAGAGAGTATTAAAATCTAATTAATCACAGGACCGAGAAGATGAGAACGAAAATTAGTACATACGCAGTTCTATGTAGGTTCTCAACATATGATGGTGCCCGCACGTGTAGATCGTTATACGTCCTGCTTGTCTGTATTTGCGTTTTGATTCCGCAATGAGAGCAGAGTATTTTTCGGACGTCCAGGTCATGAGGAATGCCCCGAAAAACGTTTTAACGATGAAAAATATGTTCTTTCCGAGTGAGAAGAGGTTGTGTAGCCTCTTCATCATGTTCCTAACCTTTTGATTCTTTTTGCCTTCATCCTCAGCGCCAAGTCAATATAGCCAAACAAAGTAGATCGAGAACAGTCGTCGATCTCGAATTTCTGCTGTTCCTTCCTCCACCACGATGCCTAGAACTTCCGATACCGCCAGTTTCAAGGTGTCTCATAAAACACGAACCATAATGGCATCACGAAGGCTGATATGTTGCTCAGTTCAATCACACTATGATCCGTGTCAAGGACCCAAAAGTGTCTTTGGCATTTTATCAGACGTATGATGCGACTCCAGATACCTCGACTCGATCAATTGACGTTGGTTATAGGTCCTCGGAATGGATCTCCTTTCAGGCGTGCCTATTGTCTACGTAAGAAACGGCCATCTGAGCTAAACTTATCCGCAGAGACGAGATTCGACGACTTCACTCTGTATTTCCTCGCCTTCAATCACGAAGGTCACGAACTGAGCGCTGAAGAAAAAGAGAAATCTCGTTTGTCTCGTGAAGGTGACGTAACTCTGCTATTCGACTCGTCGAAATTGGCGTTCACGACGTGCTCGTTTCCTTGTAGGCGTTCTCGAGCTAACGCACAATCACGGCACGGAATCGGACCCAAACTTCAAAGGATATGCGAGCGGTAATACGGAACCTGGGAAAGGATTCGGACATATCGCCATATCAGTGGATGACGTGGAAAAAGCTTGTGAGCGATTCGAGAAGCTTGGCGTCACCTTCAAAAAGAAGCCAAGCGAAGGCAAGATGAGGCACATCGCTTTTATTCTCGACCCCGATGGGTATGAGTTTTGCCGTCTGTGATGTGGATTGTGCTCATACTTCGTTTTTCAGTTACTGGATTGAAATTGTGCCGGGTTCTCTGAAGCTGTGATGTATAAAATCCCGACACGACAATGAGTTATTGTTATGCCAAATTGTATTCTTACTGCGAACACTCAGCCTGGATTATTGTCTTTTCCGTTTCAGCGCTCCGTTTCGGGATGTTTTCTAGTACAGCATAATTACATAAGAAATGCGAATATTCTCCAGCACCGCATGCTGCTATGAATTGGAGCCACGTATTATTCCCTCCTTACCCCCCAGGATGCGGTAAGAATTCGATGGCATTTGACCCATGGTAAGCCCTCGTTAACACCGTCACGATTCGCTATGCGTTTTGACCCGTCGCCATCGTACTCAGCGTGGTTTTCGTAACATCAACATGATAAGGCTAGCTTCGTCTAGGAGCTTTTTGCATATCCATGACGCAAGGCTATACATGTTGGAGCCGGAAATGTAGCAGAACTTGGACGGAGCTGGCTACACGCTGTCATATTCTCGTGATCAAGAACGTCCATGTGGTTTCAAATTCTTCGGCTCGAGCCTCGCTCACTGCACCATCACGCGTTCGTTCCAGAGGGAGCGAGAAATTCTATATAGCGTGAGACTAAGAACGCTGGCTTCGCAGAGGGAAGATGCTTAAAGCTCATACCCACTCGCTGTCTTTGTTGTCCTTCGCGTCGGTCGCTTTCGGTGCTCTTTTTGACCTCTCTCAGCTCCACTGGACACTGAAGAACCAAAATGGAAGCATCGCCATTCCGGCTTCGGGGCCTCCATCACAAGCCCATTTGGATTTGCTAAAAGCCGGGATCATCACCGAACCTCTTCTCGGGATTAACGGTCAGAGTTAGCTTTCTCTGGGTGTTGAATGATTCTGACGTTGGTCCTTTGCAGACTTTACTCAACGTTGGGTCGTCGATGAGAATTGGACATATACGGCCGACTTGACACCGTTCACGAAGACGCTTGATCCAAAGGCACATACGACAACGCTTTTGGTGTTCTATGGCATAGACACCATCGCCAACATTGTAATCACCCCAAACCGATTCCAAATTCTATCCATAACCCATATTGATCAAATTGACAGACTTTCCGAGGCCACCCAGTCGCTTGGGTTAACAACCAGTTCCGCCAATACGTTTATGACGTCTCGTCATTGCAAACGGGAAGCGACAACAACCTCACTGTGGCTTTTGAATCTGCATGGTACTATGGTCTAAATGTCACCGCACGACCAGATGCGGAGACTTTCCCTTCCTCTGTCCGAACTAGCGATAATGTGAGCGCAAATTCTCATCCTTATAAACACCAATTCTTGACAATCCACCTATATAGTATGAATATCCAGGTGTTCGTCAATGGGTGCGGAAGGTTGCGTCGGACTTCGGATGGGATTGGGTAGACCATATTTGCGTCGGGTTCATACCATTTACTGAAAGTCTGAATACAGGGCCCAGCTTTCGTGCCATCTGGGATCTATAAACCTGCATACCTCGTGACTTTGACCAGAGAAATCAAGAACAACAATATTGAAACCGGCACACCGCCCATCTCTCCTCAAGGCGGTACGAACGCAATAAACGGGCCCATCTTCATAGACGAAACCTCCGTCGATATTTACAAGAAAGGTCAATCGTTCTCTGTTCCGCCAAACGAAAAGGCGGACTGGATTGTCAATGTCACTCTTGGCCTTCGTTCTGCGACTGCGCTGCCGTCGACGACGCTTACACTATCTTTCCCTGAATTGAAGTTAACGTCTAAACCCTTCAAGCTGCCTCACATCCCAATCGTGACCAAAGATTCTTTCTGGGTAGACGTAGCATGGACCATACCCGACTCCATCCCTCAACGCTGGTATCCTCATAATTTGGGCACGCCAAAGCTCTATAACCTGACGGTCTCATTGAATATTCCTGCAACGGGAGGGGCCCATGCTCCCATGAACCTTGCAAAATTTGTTACAAGGACCGGCTTCCGAACCATCGAACTTGTCCAGAGCCCTTATACCCAAGAGGATATCATCCGTCGTGGGATCACCCCAGGAGACCAGTGGCACTTCAATATCAACGGGAAGGCATTCTACAGTTTAGGCACGAATATTATCCCATTCGACCCATTCTATGCTCGCACCACAACTGATGACGTTCGATGGGTCTTGGAAAGTGCTGTCAAAAGTGGTCAAAACATGGTTCGTTACTCAATGACTATATGGAGCTCTCGATGCGGATCTAATCCAGCTATGCAGCTTCGGATTTGGGGAGGAGGCACATATCAGCCGTCTGACAGTTCGGTTGCGGGCGGTGTTTACGATTTTTACTCCATCTGTGACGAACTCGGTATATTGGCATGGTCCGAGCTAATCTTCTCGGATTCCTTGTACCCCATCAATGACTTCCTGTTGGAATCCATTGAACCGGAAGTGCGTCAGAATGTGAGAAGGGTCAATAGGCATCCGAGCAACGTTCAATGGGCTGGCGGTAACGAAATT
This sequence comes from Macrocybe gigantea, assembly GCA_011319805.1. NCBI lineage: Eukaryota > Fungi > Basidiomycota > Agaricomycetes > Agaricales > Callistosporiaceae > Macrocybe > Macrocybe gigantea. The sequence goes on along the minus strand of SJRY01000004.1, from coordinate 18,328 downwards.
GAAGGAATCATCATATCGGCGAGCCAGGCTTTGCCAAACGGGACGCACTATATGAATGAGGTTCGTACGCTGGCTCTACACGGGAGGGCGGCAAACGAAATTAACACTACCATTTCCAGTTCCTCGCTTTATTCCAAGATTTCTTGCAGGGCATCGTCACTTCTGAGACGAAATCGGTGAGTTGGCTTCAAATATTACTTCGGTTCACAACTGGATCAGTTGTTCCATTAGGTTCCTTATACCGATTGCTCCACGACGAATGGTGTGCTGAGCCTAGATCCATACACCTTAAGACTTAATAATTTAACGTTCGGGGAAATATACGGAAATGGAGGTAAGCATGACTTGCATCGGAATTTAGCTTTCTAATCTGAATATGCCTACGAAGAGCGTTACAATTATGCTGCATCAGCCGGTCTTGACTACAGTACATTCCCTCTTTCCAGGTTTATGAATGAGTTTGGGTTCGTATCCCGCATGCTTGAGAACTCACCAGCTGAGCCTTCATGATAAATCAGATTCCATTCCATGCCTTCGTTCTACAGTTGGGAAGAAGTGCTGACATCGCCGGATGATTTCTCATTCAATTCGGTGGTCGTGATGTCAAGAGATCACCATCCCCCGGCAGGCAATCTTGACTTCCCGAATCCTAATGCATTCATCGGTCAATCCCAGATGGAGGCTGCTGTCGAGTTCTGGCTTCCAAAGCCATCAACGAGCGACGGCAACCAAACCTTCGCGCAAATGTGCTGGAGCACTCAGATCTTCCAGACGATGACTATGGTGGCCCAGGTAGCGTGGTACCGGCAGGGCGCAGGACAGGGCGAGAATAACTTAGGTGCTCTGGTTTGGCAGCTCAACGACATCTGGCAGGGTGTTAGCTGGTCCAGTGTCGAGTATTCCGGTCGATGGAAGGTGTTGCAGTACGGTCTCACCACCATTTTCTCACCCGTGGCCATCTACCCGTTCTGGTTCGAGCAAGACCAGACGTTGCGGGTTTTAACTATTTCGGATCGCTGGACGGAAGTCAAAGGAATAGCACAGCTCACTTGGTATGATTGGCATGGCAAGCAGCTGAACACGAGCAAGCGCGCGTTCTCAACGCCCTCCCTCAACAACTCCTTGATCTTTGAAGGCACTGGCTTGAGCTCTATCTTGCCGCAGGGCAGCAACGCCGCTGACGTGTGGCTGCTGCTTAATTTGACTGCAAACGTGGATGGCCGTACTGTCACCAATGAACAATATGTATGTCGTTGTTCTCTTCTGCCTCTTTGTACACGCTGGTTTATTTTTTTTTCTTACCAACAGTTCACTCCCGTAACGCTAGCACAAGCTGCTTTGGTCGACCCCCGCATTCGAGTCACAAGGACCGAGGACCTCACATTCACGCTATCGGCGCAGAGCGGCGTTGCACCTTGGACGTGGATCGACCACCCAGCCGGAACCGTGGGCGTTTTTGTAGATGTTAAGACCAAATTACCGTCGAACGGCTTCTATCTCGTTCCTGGACAAGACCGCACAGGTGAGTGTTCATTGCGGTTGCTTTCACATTGCTTCAGCTTTCTTTGAAGTGAAATTTGAATTGAACCTGGCATTGTCACGAAACCAAAAGCCTGATCCAGAGGATTTCGTGATCCGGTCATTGTGGAATAATACGCACGTTTAGCACGGCGCTAGATCTGTCCTACGGATTCCAGAGGATGTATCGCTATGCTTTATGCGCCGCTTCAATTTTCTAGATACTCTAGTTGCCAACGATCATATCAGTGTGTACATTGCCTGGAAAAGCTCAATAGCCGTTGCGTGAAAGTGGTCTATGGACTTAATTTCAGAGGTGACGAAGGCGTGTCTGATGGACAAACAACGCGTCCACATGTGGCTGTGCAAGTTCGAATGTTTGAACAAAATTCACAAAGGCTTGGTGGCATCGGGTCAACTCCTTCGTAGAGGTCAAGGCTGAAAAGACTGTCCTAGAGCACGTCTATCGGCTCTTACTCCACGTGCGACAAATGCCTTGACCGCCGCTTCGTTTTTGGCATCCTTTTTTGCGACGGAAACCTTACTTTTTGGCTTGCAGATCGATCAGGCGTGCTTGGAACTCATAGCGCAGTTCATATTCATGAGGTATGCAACCTACGTTCGTTATGCACGCCGTTTGTGGAGCAACCAAAAGAATTCATTCGCATCATCCTTGCAATAAGCTTCTTGCCGCCTGAGAAATTAGGCTGGGATACGACCATGCAGATCTGCAAGCAACCCGTCGAGGCAAATAGCATTGAAGCCATTCACTCCTTCGATCCAGACCAGGAGCGTGTGACGCTGATTCGCAGCTATTACCGGCCGCTTGAGAAGATCGCGAAGTGGGGTCCCGAAGATGAGCTTTGAACGCGTCAAATTTGCAGCAGAAAATTGAACTTGCCATGACTTGCTTTTGTTTTCTCTTCATAAATGCCTTGCTGCCTATGGCAAATGATATCAACGGTCTTCACCTTTTTTCTCTACTGGATAACAGTATTTTTTCTCGTCCTTCATGACACACTCTGTGCCGCCATCTGCTACTATCATTATTGCTTCAACCTCGTGTGCAAAGGTTTTTTTCTTCATGGGCTTCTTGGCCGTTTCGCATGTAGCCATAATCGATGCTATTATGCACGGTGCTCGCACTGCACTGTCGTTCGAGGGAACGAAAAGAAGCAATGAGTATAGTCGTCCTGTTGTATGGGAAAGACCAACACGGAGACGAATTGAACGTGCTCAAGAGCTCAAGTCGATACCAGAAAGGGGCAGGGATAAAAAGACAAATCCAGGCGCTCATGACAGGAAATAACGGTGTTATTTAAGGAGACGATGAAGATAGACTCTGGTCAGTGTTATGTATAATAAGAACTAAATAGCATTCGCGACGATAGCGGCTGTACGTGACATGTTTCGCCCAACGACCCGCATATCCCCTATCCAACGAATAAAACTGAAGTGTAGTCGTGAGGATGACGAGATGCAAGTGTGAACTCAAGACTCACGATGAGTTAGTTATTCGTCTTGACTCGCTTGGATCCTCTCGTTGGCGACTCAGGCTCCTCAAAAGTCTTGGAAGAGATACGGCCAGCGTAATCCGTGTTCACGGGCACGATTTCAGCACCTGGAGATAAATTCCATTTGACTTGCGAAGCGGCTTTGTCATCGGAGCCCAAGGTGCGCAACATGTTGAGGTTCTCCTGGCGCCGTTTCACCACTTCTTTCGTATCGGGGTGAGGTTCGGGAGGTTGTTTCTTCAGATCTTCGATCGTGTCATTGAGCACGTCGAGGAAGAAGTCGTGAACGGTCTCGATATATGGGTATTGATGGACAAGCATCAAGATACGCCACCATCGGAGCAGTAAGGGTTTGAGGCGTTCGAAATATGGATGGACATGGCAGAGAACGAATCCTTCAAAGTCGTCAAACTGGAATAGGTCCGTTTTGTTCCTGGAAAGAGTGGAACGATCGTCCGATCTAAATATACAGTAATAAATGCGATGAATGGCAGCGTTCGGCGAGGTAGGTGAATAGCGTTCATCCAACTCTTTGCGTCGAGTGCCGCCGGGCCCACTGCGAGAGATGCAGATCTCAGTCAAGACCCAGAAAAATGATTCCATGTCATGTCTAGCATCGTGAGGTGACCATCCGAGTGCCCACATGCTTTTTCCCTCTAATACTTCGGCACTGGCATATGGGAAAGTAGCCTATACTTGCAATCAGGATGAGTCTCGGTGAACCAGACTGTAACTTACACTGCGCTTCGCCATCTGTGCTTGGACCTTTGAGAAATCTGGGAGTTGCGCACCCTGAGAAGATAGCTGAGAAGGGAAATTAAAGGATTAAAATGGGATCTTACACGACCAAGGAATCCCAGGTCTGCGTGAAACATCTACGGAATGATACATCAGAACAATAGCGAAACGGTAGAGGAAGACATACCGGTGTGTTTGACTCCTTTTTTTGTTGAATGTGCCAAGTTTCACTGAGAAGTCTGACCATGATTCTGAACTCGTCCATGTGACCTGCAATGACCGTGGCGATAGTGTCGACATCCACAATCACTCCAAACATGCGCCTGAACACGAGTTTTACATAGGAAACATCTTCCAGTTCTGCATCATCGGGTAAATCACTTAGGGAGGACTTTCTGCAATCCGTGGTCTTCTTCGCATAGTCGTAATCTATGAGTCGACCTTCTATTTTCCCGTTGTCTTCGTTCGGATAGATGAGAACGTTGTTGACACTAATGTCACGGTGAAGAACGAGATGCATGAAATATATTCTTTTGTGGACTGTAGAATAGTGGTTAATAACGGTTTCCAGAGATGTTATCTTGCTTACATTCAATTGCATCTTTGAGAACCTGTAGCAGTTCGAGGAGGTCCTTGAAGTTTCGAAGAGGCCACCCATAGAATGACATCAGCATCCGAGATTGGACCCGGAAAGTCGGTGCATTGTGGTGCATAGCATGCATATACTGAGTGCTGTCCGTCGTGATGATGTCGAGATGTTTGGCAAGAGATTCGAGGTGCGGAATCCCTTCTATCTTCCTCTTTTTTCCTGTCTCCTCTGCAGGCGGATGAGTCACAGATATAAGAGACTGGCGAATTGATTCAAAGGTGTCGACCGTGACACCATTGATCTTGACATCCTCATATGAGTAAACGAGGTCATGACCATCCATGCCATCCTTGGGGTAGAACTCCCCTTCAGGCGTCGCCGTCAATGGCCTCCATGTTTGCTTGAGTACATAGATCTGTAGAGGATGATGTTGAGGTCAACACAAGGCTGAAAGCGTCTAAAACGCACCTTTCGCATAGACGGAGGCCTGGACAAGTCTGCTTCCTTCAGCACAGCCCAGATAATGGTGGCACGTCCAGACATAGAAGCCGCTCTTGTGATATCAAGAGCACGAACAGTGATAAACGTCTCCCGTCTCGTCGGGTCATCCTTCGCAGGCATGTCAATTGCCCAGTTGGTCCTGCTTGCGGAGTCGTTGTAATCGCTGAGCTTGACTGATGATCGAACGAGTGAACCACTTCAATGTTGGTCGCCTCGATCGATTGCTTGCAGATCCGCATCGTCGTATCCCAGCCCAATTTCTCTGGTGGCAACAAACTCATTGCAAGAATGACGCGTATGAAATCTTTGGGTTCCTACACAAACTGTCAACAATCTAACGAAAAACGCACATGTGTTGCATACCGTATGGATATTAATTGCCGTGTCGGTTCCAAGCACACCTGTTCGATCCGCCAGCCAAATAGTGAGGTCGCTATCACAGAACAGAGTGCCGAAGACGAAGCGTCTATCAAGTTGTTCTGCGAGCATTTGTCGCATGTACACCAATAGCTGATAGACATGCTCCTCGACTTTCTTTTTCGTCTTGACTTCTGTCACAGAATTGACACGATGCCACCACGCCTTTATTATTTCCTTTTCTCCTTCCTACATAATTTTGTTAGCTAGCGATATAAAATAGAAAGAGATGCGCACATCAGTAGTTGCCTTCTTGACTTCCGCTTCAACATCATCCACGTCAGATTGTAGAATATTAATAAGATCCGGACGCAGAGTCGCAGATTCTGGGATGATCGATGACGGAGCCTCGTTGTGACGATCAACCCATTTCGTTCGATACGGTGGCATGTTCGTATCAAGTTCGAACGCGACGACCTTGATGTGTTCCGCGGTCTCGACGAACGGCGCATAAATAGCCTCTTCCTTCCCGCCTTGAGCTTGTGCCAACGCTGTCCATTTCGTAGACTCGGCATTGTATGTTCTATCAGCGACAAGCGCGTTGTACACCTTGGCAATGAGGTCTGCATCAACAGGAAGCAATCGTTCTAGAAAATCGTTTGTCGATGTGACGTGAAGATTTCCTTCATCGAGTTCGCTCTTCACAATCCTCCGAACATCATCGGCGCTCATTTTGAACGCGGCGGTGTGCGCTGGTCTGGTCTTGATTGGAGTATTCGGGTCAACGGATAGGCGGAAACGCGGGTCTCTGTACTCAATCAGCGACATCAGGAAAAGAAAGAAAAGTGCAGTACATGGCGAGTCTCCTACCAAGTTTTATATGCAGTTGGCTATCGGCAAAGAAATGTCGCAAGAAATTTCGGAGACAATGGTGTTGGTCCAACTTTCGAACTTGCACAGCCACGAAATGGACGCGTTGTTTGCCCACATTTCTTAATTAGGAATCTTTCATTGACCACCTTGTGGATCGAAGCCCTTCTGTGCATGTTCATTCACATCTTCCTAATTTCCAGCAGCGCTGAAATTGTTCTCCCGTTGTTTTTTTTTTTTTGACACGTTGTGATCGGCTTCATGAAAAATTCTCAGCACTTGCGACGCCGAACTCAAAGGCCGCATGATCAATGGACAGCACCGCAAAAATATACAGTTCAGAGATACGGACAATGCAAAACTTCCATTACCCGCGTTGACCGAATTCCCAGTGGTTTGTCTATGACATATGATGACTCGACAACTCCGAGCTATCTCCGCGCATCTAGCACGTAGATCATGATATAGGGGCAGCGCAACAAACGATAATTTTATCAGCAAATCTCGAATTGCAAGTCTTGTACCCGGCCCAGTCGTGGAATGGCACAAGCCTTATCTTCTTTAGATCTGCAGCCAACAATTCCTTTGTGCGACTCCGTGTCAGCCACTTGGAGATGGCCAATTGATTGTGGCCAGAAGAGAGCCTTACCTCCGCAGCGTTTTCTTTTCAGCCGTAGGAATCCTTTAGAATGCGTCAGTGCGACCCGGCCACACTGTTTGATCTGAGCTCAAGAAGAATGTAGCGCAGAACCATACCTCGTCTCACAGATTGTCATATTGGTCCTACCTAATTGGGGATGTCAGGTCATCTTTCACTCAGGGGTGTTTGATTGCATTTTGGGGGGGGCGGCAACGCGGGTGTGGTTGTCGAAGGGGAACCGCGCATTGTTTTCTTTGTGATGTGGACAACGTCATGGAATTTGGACCAGGGCAGGACGAGGATAACTTCCGAATAACTTATGCTGCCACGTGTTGGAATGATTGCTGTTTCCAGCCGTGTTCTATGTCTGAGTGTCCTTTCCTTCCTTCGTTTCCTTTTTCACTTCTTGGACGAAGTAGTAGTTGATGCTATTCTGCTTATAAGCATCCATGCACTGACACGTTCGCGGAGCTCAGGATCCTTTAACGGAACAAATCAACAGTGTATTGTTTATCTAGTAGATAGAACAGTCTAACGCGGAGTTTGGGATGTGAACATGCTCGAAAACTCATGTCACATCCAATTTATAAGAAAGAGAGAAAAACAAGGAAAAAAGGAAAGGGCGATACAAGATATTCAGCAGCCCGAATTTGAGAGTTGACACGCTCAAGGACAGAACGTGATGGTGTAGTCGGCCTTCCTGCCGCTCGGGCAGGTCCAGAGCGCGGTGTGGCTAGACTCGTCGTACGCGTATACGTAGGTGTTCCTGCAAGCGTTCTCTGTTGTTCGAGTGTTTAGTGCTTAGTTCAGTGGCAAAAAAAAAATGAAAGCGGAGATCGGGGTGCAGATGCGGATAAAACGGGGGCAGAAGAGAGCAAAACAGACGAAAGAGAGCTGGACACTTACTGAAGTAGGAGTAGTACTGGACACCCGAGGGAGGGCAAGTGCCTGGCTGGTTGTGCGAGCCCGTGCAGCAGTTGGCCGAGTCCTCTGCAAAGTTGGGCAGGTTCGTGTCAGGTTCAGAGATACCGAAAGAGAAAGGAGAATTCCTTTGGGAACTCACGAGGACGTCCATCGAGGTTCGCAATGCAGGCCGACTTGCATCCGATGGTTCGGCCGCCATTCCTCAACTGAAGGCGTGCAGGGCCTTTTGAGATCATGTCGAATGATTCAATGGAAGTATGGAGATGGTCGATCAGAACCCCGGGTCGGATAGACATGGAACCGGGCAGTCTGAAACTCACAGTTTGCATTAAGATCTGCCCTGCAGTCGGGCGCGAAGCAACCAGCCGAATTAGTGATCGCCATCGGGAGGTTGAAGCCGTCGACGAGCGACACTGGAACGAGCACGCAGAAGGAAAAATGTGTCAGAGAATGATGCGACAGCAGTATATGCGGAACATAAAAGCATACCATCATAGTTGTCAGCACCGTTTGTCCGAGAGTGAATTCAGCGAGGGTCACGGGGGGAACGCCCTGAAGAGCCACGAGCACAAGATCAGAAGGCCGTGCAACGTCATGCGCAGGCAACATGGGCTTACGCCTCCGGTACGCGCGTCGCACACGAGTCCACCGTTGCACCCGCCGGTGTGGCAGCTCGTAGGACCAGAGTTGCCAGAGAAGTTGCAGCCGGTGCGGCCCTGTCGAAATCGGATTCAGCAGCTCGCTCGATACGAGGCTCAGTTAAGGAAGCGAGGGCATTTACCCAGATACGGCCGGCGGTCCAAGACTCCGGAACAGTGAAGGACACAGAGGAGCCCGGACGGGCTTCCCAGCTGCGGGCCACGGTGACAAGGTATAAGCATTGCTGATGAGCGTTGAAAGGCAGATACTCGGTGCTTACCCATTCGATCTGCTCGGAGTGCCATGGGCGGGATTACCAGTGAAAATCTAGAAGATAACGTTAAAGTCGAACGTGAATATCACTACATACTCACTGCCGGCCTGAAGAAGGATATGTACACAGTCAAAAGCTCAGTATTGATGCAACTGAGTTCATGTCAGACTTACCAGATCGTGAAGCGGCAATTGTTCTTCACAGTAAACCTCCGTGCGAGGGCGTCATTCGCGAGGAGCGCGACAACTGCGAGTTTGAGAGAAGTAGAGAACGACACCATTGCTCGAAATTGTGGGTTGTTGAGAGAGTAAGACCGCCAGAAACTGGACCTTTTATCTCTGCAGGAATGCCCAGTTTGGCCACGTTATATTTGGGGATTTAGGGAGTAGCTTGGAGCGCTATGTTTCCGTACTCCGTGCCGACGATCATGAAACGAGGAGTCATGCACTAACCGTAGATAGATACTGAAAGAACGCTAGAAGCGCTGCCGCAAGCATTGTGGACGTGTCTAGCGCGTGCAGGTTATTCCACGGTTTTCTTCGAATAAGATATCAATGTTCCGGTTCCGCATCAGGAATTTAAAGAAATTAACGTTACTCAGTGAAAAGAAGAGAGAAGTATAGCTGCGTTGGTGTTTCAGCGGGCCAAGCACTCCGTCTGTCTAGTACGGGCAGACTTCCAAATGATCAGAGCTCAGAATTGACCGCGTTTTTCGTATGCCAGAAACGGTAGCTGAGGAAATAAGGTCTAGTCCATTGAATCAAAAGCCGTTGTAGTAGCAATGCTTCACAAGAACTGTATAGGCTGAAGGCACGTGACCGCAGAGTTGGTCGCACACGTTCTTGGACGGAACGAAAATATGCAGGAGCGCCAGTGTACACCCTCACCGGAGATGGTCGAACACCGTATGGAAGTGGAGTTATTCTGGAAACCTCACAGACACAATAGAAGGTCTGACCATTTAGATTAAACATTTGATGTGCGGACCCAACACTAATTCTTTTGGACGGCTATCATGCATCAGGTTTTGAGTGCAGCAGAATTTGCGACCTCTCCGGTGTGTAGCAAGAGCGACGAACACGGCTCCACAACACACACAATAGCCATCGCCATCAAGCTGTAATTCGGATGATCCCGAATTTCAATATCGAGAACTTCTCGAGGGCTCCAAGAGGGCTCGTTATTTTATTACCACGAAAGAGTACTCCAATGACGCCGTATGCAATTTCGTATTGTCCGAGTTCAATCCTGATCCCAATGTCACGATAACACAGGGGAAGAAACGTGGGGCCGTCGAGCAAGCTAGAGAACACCTTTCTTGACATCGTTCCTGGAATCACTGAAAGCGTCATCTCTATTACCCCCTCCGGGCTGTGCGGATGCACACGGCGAATGGATAAATGTCGAACAAGCACACCGGAAAGTTCACGTTTTCAGATGATCTGAAAACTTCACTTAATTATATAGTTTCCGGACACAAATTAGTTGAACTAATATTAATAATGAAATAGAAAATTTCGGATCCGCTGAAAAGTATGGCGAAATCTGTAATATAAGAATTGTTTTCGGACTTCACGAAAATGAACCTTAAATACGAAAAATCAATGTTTCAGAAATCATTTGTTAATTTTTCCGATTAGACTCAGTTTTCGGTTCAGCTGAAAAGCATGAATTAAACTTGTTATAAATTCATACGAAATCTAATAAATACGGTAGAAATTTCGATTGGTAGGAAAACAAAAAAGTCGGATTCCAATTTTGTCATACTGAAATGAAATACCGAAAATGATAGTTTCGGTAGAACTGAAATGGATCGTACGATGAGCGTACGATGAGCAGATGCAAAGCGTCGACAGAGCGTCCACTGTCCAGTCTTCACCAGGGAAGACCATAAAATCAAGACAGCGAAAGAAAAACGGTGGGAGTAGATTTGGGAAGGGTGTAAATAGTCCTGCAGCATTCTTTGAGCGACCTGGATGAGTGACCTGTTTATCGACACCACAGGAGCTCATGAGTTCTCGCGGCAGCCCGTAACGTATTGACGTGTTGTGTGCAACAACGTTCGCGCGTAAACTTCGACGCCGCTCGCAACAGCCTCTCACCTTCAATCCTGAGCTCCAGTATCCCATCCTCGTTTGTCAGATCCCAACTGTCGCACCTCGTTGTCCATCGCTCGCGTCGAAAAAATGTCGCCTTCAGTCCCCATCGTTGCACCACTCCTTTATCTCGTTGAGTCGTCCCCAAAGAGCCAGGAACGCAGGCGCGCTGCGAACGCGTTCAGGGAGGCATTGGCAGCATTGGAACCAAAAACTTTGCGATGGTTAGGGAGATTCAAGTTTCATTGGGTCTTGATGTGAGACGGCTTCATCTGCGCCGTATTCGTTTTCTTCTTTTTTTCTTTCGCTAATGCTGTTGGCAGGGGAGCACTTCACAAATCCTGGAAGGAACCGCTGAAACATTGGACTTGGAGGGGCTTTCGCAAGGGACATGCATTTATCACAATGCATGTCTTCGACGACGACGTGACGGATGCAATATGCTACAGGAATGGAGGGCATTGGCAGGAAAAAAAGAGATTGAGCGTCCAGAAACGATGCCGCCGACTGGAGGAGATTTGAATTGGAGTAGGCCTGGGTCTGCCTGTAGAATGCAGCACCTGTTAGGACATTTGCTGATAATTGTTCGTGCTGAAGAAGCTTTGAATTCTACCCTCAAAATGTGCGTAAGCTTTTGCCTGCGGACGTCTGGCTGGTCGGGCTCGGTGGCGTTGTTGCCAGTCTCCTGAGCTCCACTTACGACCTTCCGGACATCGTGTTTGAATCTCTAGGCGAGCACCTCGCCGCAAGTCGCTTGCACCTGTCTCTGCCCTGGCAAACAGACACCGCAAACGCACAACTAAACCTGGACTTGTCTATATCATTTCTCCCCTGCTCCGGTGGCTGTGACGCACGTGTACTATCACCCGATCCCATACGGCGCGTGCACAGGCTGGCTCTCGCCATGCGCTAGCACGAGCTACGCGGTGCTACTTGGGCAACATGACATTGTGGGCAGGCTTGGATGGAACTTGACATGCGGGCGCACATCATATGCCATGTGATCCGCAGAATCCTCAAACTGGACGGTGTGGAGTGGGAGAAGGGCAAAGAGGTGCCCCTTGTGCGTGAAGAGGACGAATGCGTGGTCGGTCACCTTTCGTAGTGAGCTGTCCTCCGTCTTTCAGCTGACAGTGCATCGGAGTCATCTCTCAAGCAAGGTATGCGCGCTATCATCCGTAGTGTCGGGTTCCTCGAATGAGGCGGCCTTGGAAATAGGAAGAATAGACGGAGGAAGTTCAGGAAGGGGCAAAGAAGGTAACGGCAATACCACCGAAGGGAGAATGGTCGGAAGGATCGTTGGGAGCGGGAGACCGATGAGTCCTGGACCACCTCCAACTGGGCTTGAGCTTGGTTGCGGTACAATGAGCGAGCTGTCTGAGGGAAGGTCGGACACGACGGAGGTGCTCGGCAGAGGATCCGTAGAACTGCTTGTCAAAGAGCCCACGTTTGTTGCAGTCACGGCGGTGCTCGGAGCCGAGGTGGGTTCCACCAAAACAGTAGAACCTGAGGAAGCCGCAGAGGTTGATATCTGTATGGCGGTTGCTGGCTCTGAGTGTTCAACATTGCGCGAAATTGAGGATGCTGGTCCGATCGTCGGTCGCGGAGCCACAGTAGTTCGGACGTCCACTACCTTCAAAGCTTCGTTGACGATTTTGGGAATCAAAAGCAAGAATAACGCGAAAAGCTGGGCGCTCACTTTTATCGTCGGTGTCCTTAGGTTGTGGGGCAACTTCACTTTCGGGCTTCTCGGTTTCCGCTGGCGACGCTCAGAAGGGATATTAGCTGCTGTATTAGAACTTGTCGTCTTCTCTTGAGTGCCTGTATGGATAGTCAATGTAAGATAACTTGGCTCCGTAGATCGGGACGAACTTCACCACCTGTGACAGGCGTGGATCCCTCGTCTTCTGCGGATGACAGGCGAAAGCACACTGCTCACGATGGAGGACAGACCCGTAGGCAAAGGAAGGACGTTTGTCAGGACTGAGGTTATACCCAACACGCCCGAAGTAACGGGGAGTATGATGCCGCCGCCATTGTTCGCCGGTTTCGAAGGGGCGGCGGTTGGTGCTGGCTCATCGGGGCTCGACGTAGGGCCCTTTCCATCGTTGCTAGGCGCTCCCCCGACTGGGATCGGAAGTGAGAAAGGGAGGGATGTACACGATGTACACCCGCGTAATGTTCCTGTCATCTCAGGAAACATGAACTTCAACAATCGGTCGATCGATGTCCTCGGCGTTCAGAGTTCCCGCATCGTGATGATCGTTCCGTACGCCCAGGTTCGTCCCCGCCGGCCTAGGCCGACAAACAGCGCATCAAAGCTCTTCTTGGGCGCGAACGACCCCAGCGCCGCCCAACGTCGCGAGGTACAGGGGAGTCGCCACAGACAGCTGACGGCCTGTGAACTCGGACAATTTCACGTAGTCGAAGGGTTGCCGCGGTTTCGGTTGTACGGATATGACCTTGGCCGCTGTGCTCGCATTCTGGATGCTGTTGAGGATGGAAATGGAAAAGTCGCCCGAGGCGTCCGTTCGTAGTCCGACCTCAGTCGATGACTGGTAGCCTACTAGGATGCGTTATGGAGGTGGCACATCGGATATGAAACCAAGTGCCTGGATGCCTTTCACTGGATACTACATGATCGGGGCCACGCCGCTACTGACCGCCTCTCGTTGCTGTGGATGAAGCGTGCTGACTACACACAGTACGCCAGGAAAACCTAGTCATTGTCAGTGGACCTGTGCCCCCAGTCGTAGGCAAGGACTGGCCTGGTGCGGAAGTTGGGCTGGAAAGGCTGCATCGGGACACACACCAAAGGGAGGCAAAACGACCGGCAGTATGTGAGTGGCCTCGCATAGGACGGAGAAGACATTGCGTCGAACAGACGAGGAGTGGAAGGGCGCAGAGGCTCATGCCCAGATACGGCGCGTGCAAGGAGACAGGAAGGTGGATACGAGTAAGACAGGGGGGAAGGGTATGTGGACCTGCCGCCCCATCCCAACGGAGAGGTAAAGGCATATATAAGGCCAGCAAAGAGATGCAGAAGGCATGGCTTTAGCAGGGCAGTCCGGAGAAGAATGTGAGCGGGGAAGGCAGGGAGAAGGATGTACTGATGTATGCTAGGAACGAGGCTGGGCGATGAGGATTGTGCCATCGAAAGTCCTATGATGCAAACCATTGGGGCAGGCGAGCTTCGATGAGACAGACAACAGAGAGTGAGGAGCGGCCAATTGCATCCGTTCGGGGTATATATCTTGTGCCCAAATTATGTCGTCATCCTCTATAAGCATCTATTTCTGTATCTCTACAAAACATAGTTAGTCGGCGGGGCTACAAGACTTAGAACTGAAACATACGTATAGTGTCCCCTTTGACAACAGAATGCCTCGAGGCATTTAGAAACAAAAGAACTGCATGAGCGGACGATGTGGAGGCCATGTCTTGGCGAGAAGATGAGACTGCCGATGAGACGGAGACACTGGACAGCACAAAGCACTGGCCAGTGTCAATGTCGGTGGTGGGCACCATCCTTGAGAAAGAGTCGAGCTTGCTTTCCTGAGATCGCCCATCAGCTGTGTGATACGTTCATTGGACGACTTGAGCTCTTCTCCAAGCTCTTTTCCACTCGCAAGAGCTTGTTCGGCCTTGTCAGCTCTCTCGACAGCAAGCGCGCGCTCTTCCTCCAACGCCTCCACCTGCCCTTCGACCTCCCTGATGCAGCGCGAGCTGTCGAGTCGGAGTCTTTCGCCTTCCTCTCCGCCGCCTCAGCCTTATTCTCCAACTCCTTAATGATCGCGCTGACACCCTGCTCGACCTCTGCCATGCGATCTTTCCACCGTTCCTTGTCTCTTGCCCTCTCGTCTTTCTCTTTCCGAAGGGCATCTTCTGCATCTTCTCTGTCCCGGGAACACTTGGCGAGTTCTTCCTTGACGTGGTCCAACATTTCCTCTAGGCTCGCCTTTTCTTCGACCCATTTTTCGCCTCCGACGTCCTCCCCCACATTACCTAGTGCCGTTCCTCCAACACTGACACACCTATTCGAGCCACCACTCAACCGCCTAACACTCTGATTGCTTGAAACCGAAGGCGTGCTGGCCATGGTATTAGCCTTCTTCTCCTCTTCTAGCTTGCGCAACCATTCCAACAGAATCTCATTCGCCTCTTGAAGTCGCCGGTTCAAGCCGTGCAGGTAATTGTTGAGCCTTCCAGCATTGAAGCGGCCCACGCCATGTCCGAGTGTCCCTGCACCAAACCCCATGGCGGGGTCGAGCGACGTGTTCACGGTGGTGAGTCATCAGGTCGTGCGAGGACGCAGTGGAGACAAATGACGCGCGATCAGCGGCACCATCGTATGGCGAAAGATTGTTAGGCGTGGTTCACTGCATGCGTGTCTGTTGAGCAGCGTCCCCTGGATCTGGAGAAGATCCTGAATCTGACGTGCCAGGAGAAGGAACCATCGTTTGCGCCAATGGATGAGAAGCACGAGGCCTATTGGCTGCAATTCTTGGCCGCGGCGTGACGCCAGCAAAAGCTCACTAACATACATGTCGTCGATGCCCTTGCCCTGTTTGACCGTCATAGTCGTCCGAGTTATCATCGGCGGCCTCTCCTCCTGAACGATGGTATGACAGGAATTCGGACCTGTTTGTAGGAGTATGTCAGAAGGCACCACCATGCGTCGGACAGTCCGTAAGGAATAGAAACCTACGACATCCTCATTGTCAGGAATGACAACATTGTCATCACTCCTCATCATGTTCGGATCCCAGAATAGGGAATAGCTTCTATCGAGTTCAAATCGTCATCGTAGGCAGGAAAAGACATGGTAACCAAGAGTGAAGACGTATAGTATCCCCTTCAGCAACGGGACGGACGATGTAGAAGCCGTCGGATAAGAGGAGAATATGTAGTGAGGAGACACTGGACGGCGCAAAGCACTGGCCAGTGTCGAGCTGGCCACAAGCGATGAGTACTATAGCAGACAAAGAGACCACAATGCAACGTACAATAATTCTTCGCCGTCATCGCAACCAGACCAAGGACAGGATTCCGGTACCAGGATAAGCTACCGAAGAAAAGCACAGATATCTTCTGCACGACGCAAGCATCGTACAGTAGATGGATGTGGAAGTCAGTGCATGAACTGGCACTGACGATGTTTGTACTACGAGCTTGATGTTATTTGTTGGTGTTTGATTGGAACGTCGGCAAGCTGTGACGCTCTGTTCGTCGTTTACAGCACAATTTGCATCGTAATGCACACATAGGCAGCGTATATATAGAACAATGGTACATGATGAGTATAGAGGTGACGGAATATTTAATGTCATTGCTGCAGGCTGCAACGTGACCGGAATCTCCGCGCTTCCTCTGAAGGGAAGCGCTGACGTGAACAGTTCGATGTCAGGCCACTGAGGTATGGTAATTTGTCGCATAGATGCTAGGTTAATTGTGGCATTTGAAACATAATTTTTAGGCCTGAAAGCAACGAAGTAGACTGAGTAAGTAACTGATTCTAGACACAGCCAAATGAGGAGACTTACTCGAGAGAGATTAAGAATCACAGCCCGATCAGATGAAAAGACAAGTCGTGCGACATGAGAAACTATAGAGGCGATTGGAACCTGATCTAATGGGCCATCGTCCAGCTTCGAGGAATAAACTCGGGCAGGAAAGTAAGGATAACGAGCGAAAGGGTCTGTCATTGTGGAGGGAAGTATTCTTTGCCGCCTAATGGAGAATCGAGGACATTTCCCGTGCAGCATTATCTTCTGAATGCTCCCCGCAATAGGTACAGATGACGAGTGTGAAGGATAATATAACACCAAGCTATTGCCGAGATGGGTGGTAGAGCGCGAGTAATGAACGCCATTGTAAAGGAAATGCGCCACTTCAGTTGGTTGCTCACAGAATCTACCCGAGGTTTCTGGCAAACGTCGGGAAAAAGCCTTGTCAAAGAGCTTCTTGAACTGCCGAAGAGCTTCTGGGCAGTCCTCGCGGTGTAACCACCACCTCAGATTCGCACTCCTTGTGAAGGATTGAAGAATGGTCTGTTCCAACGGACCTACATCCCAGCGTTAGTTTGATACTAAGAAATAGACCGTAAATCACTGACCACCAATGAGGTCATTTGTATTGATCTTCTCGAGGTGCCCGATCAAACGTTCAAAGGGGAAACACCACCAGGATCTTACAGAGCCATAGAGGAGGGCAAAGTCATATAGATGTAAAGAGGCGTGGAGATTGGCTCTCTTCCTATGTTTTAACGTATGGGGATGCAAGTGTTCGAGATCCCTTATCCAGCATTTTACAAGATCGCGGTACTTTGTTGCGCGATCTATGGTCATAGCATCACGACATATGAGAGTTACAGCCTGGAAAAGCGCCATCGTATGGTCAAGAATCTTGATCAAGGGATTGTCCTGCACTAGCGGATAAGCTGTGCCGTCGCCCCAAAGAGTAATGAACACGATCGGAAGATAGATGTAGAAAGGATGCGCCACTCGTCGGCTTTGATGGATCCGGCGTTCGCTTCACCGTAGTTCTTAGGTACGGAGTTGATCCAAGATGGAGTTGTGGTATTTTTTATGATGCTTTGAATGTATGCAATTGTGTCAGGCGTACAGATTCGGATTGTGCTAGTGTTGGTCGACAATGGCATAGAGAGCCGCTAAGTAAAATATCAGGTATGGTACGTTTACTGGATCACCTGGCTTACCCATTTAACCAACATTTCCCCAAAATCTTGCTTCGTCATCGAGGACACTGACGCACCGTCAGGCAAATTTGCATCGTTGAGCAGTTCGAGGGTATAGCATACAAATTTGAGCGGCATCTTGTTCTTGCCAATCAATTTCTTCAGGAGATGTTTTTCATCAAGTGTTTCGGGGCCAGCATTAATTGGAAGCATTAGAATCTGATGGATTTCTTTGACTTGCTTGATCTCTGCATCGTTCCGAACGTAATAATCTGCAGGTACGTAAGGAGTGTATTCAACCCAAGGATGCGAAAATGCTGGTGATGGAGGGCATGGAGCTCTGGCTTGCGCCGCATCGATTCCCAGGAACGTATCGGCAGTGATAATGCACCAGTCCCTCAAGAAGACAATGCATGGGGTCAACGACAAGCATTTGTGATGGATTCCAGTAGGATAGCCTCCAAAATTCCGACCAACGCACTCCACATGAATCGAAAATAGTTTTTCTTTCCTGAAGGGTAGTAGCATCGCGCCATTCTTCCGCCTTTCGCCGCAGTTCTGCCGTATCATGGAGGGCCCAGTTTTCGATGTCGATATTGTAAAGATTAGCACGGCCATGTAACTTGCATCGCGTACAAAGGAAATGAGATCCATGACCCGCTGAACTGGAAATTTTGCGAGCGGCGGAAGATCATTGAGGGAGAGGACGATGGCAACGTTTACGTCTTGTCCGTCATTCGGGGATGATGCAGTGCGAGACACATGAAAGCCAGGTTTCCATCCAACTTGAAACTCATCAATAATAGGTCGGATAAAATGAGCAAGCTCCTCGCTTGAGGTTCCTGAGGCCCAGGGATAATGGCTGCAAGGTAGAGGTTCTCCGGCTCATATCGGAGGGTTTCTGGAAGATTGAGGCACGCCACGATGCAATACCAATGGAATTGTGGTTTCCACGCTCCGCACACCGTTTG